>CM066245.1:6079117-6272721 GCA_033675135.1 Frankliniella intonsa | reverse complement strand
TTTTACACGACGATTATCTCACGTCGAAACAATCTCGTCGGGAATGGGCGGGATCTGCCTGTGACCTCGCGGTGGTGTTACCGGCCGGGCGGGCGGCGCATGCTACACCACTACCGAATACTTTTCCTCTCAGTAATTCTGTCCCGCCCCGCATCGCTTTCTCTCTCGGTGCATCCGCGGTGCATCGTTTTGTTTCTCGTTGCGTCACGTGGACACGAACACGTGGGGAGGTGTCGGTAATGAGCGGTTAGACTGTGTTTACCGGAGAATGTGTTTGAGGGACCGCCGCCCCGCCCGCCGCGAGGCTACTTTGTGGGCCGCTCACGCGTTCCACGTGGTCCCTCTCTTGATGTAACGGCAGCCTAGCAGCGCACAGAGAAGCAGGGCTCTTAATTAGCTCGGAGCGCGGGATCAGCGCGAGATGGAGAGAGAGGGAGAGAGAGAGAGAGAGGGAGAGGGAGGGCTACTAGATGCCCTAATGGTCATACTGCACCAGGGCGCGCACAGTAGCACGCGCGCATTGCGCGGGATAGGTAGCCCCTGAGCACGAAAGAATTTTTATTTCAAGAAATACTCACTCAAACACGTAGGTGGAGTAACACCTTGCTTAGGTCTGGTACATTTTGTGCAGACCCAACGTTTTTCCGCTTTTTTTTTTGTTTTTTTGTTTTTGTCTTGTCTTGAGTCGTGCCATGCGTCTCATGTTTGCAGTGCTGGTGCGGTACAAGCACACTTGAACAGACCGCCGTAGGCCGCCACTGCGCGCCCCGCCCCGCCCCGCCCCGCCCGCCCCGCCCCGCGGCACCGTGGCTCACGTACATCATCACGTGACGCGCGCCGGCCAGGCGGGGATGAGCAATGTGTGATGAGGGCCTTCGAACACTTCGGCGCGGGGCAGCCCAGCTTTCTACCGCGGTGGTCCACGGGAGGGGAGGGGGAGGGGGCTGAATGTCTCTGCTCAAAGCGGCTAAGACATCTTCTGCTTAATATGCTAAGCTTAATATTTTCAGCTTAATATCTTTAGCTTTATATCTTGAGCTTAATATCTTTAGCTTAATGTCTTCAGCTTAATACACCCAGAAAAGCGTGGTCTTGTCGCTAGAACACAAATTTACTTGATGTTCTGTACTCGGCCAGTTTCTTCTCCCGAGAACACTGGTCTTGATCGAATGCTAAATGAGACATAAACACAAACAGTGCATAAAATACTACGAGTATTCGAACCGCTGACTTTCCGGTTGGTAGAGGAGCGCGCGTCCCTCTGCGCCACCGTGGCTGTCCGAACGAAAGCGGGTGAGGCTGCGCGGTTGTTCTCGCTTGCTTCGTGCCGTGACCAGTGTCCACGAGGCTGCGTTCGCGCTCGTCACCGTGCGAGAGGTGACAGTTCCATACGCAGCCCCGTCCGGCCCGCCTGGAGAGCTTTCCGCAGTCTCTCCTCAGCAGACGCGCAGTGCACATCATCAATGGGCCAGCTCGAAGAGTTGTTGACAGCGTGGGGTCTGCCGGGTCTCATCGCCACTTGTCAAGGTAAGTTTATGTATTCCAAGTTAATTTACTTCAATCGTCACCCTCCACTGTAGATTAAAATAGTGGATTATTGGTGGCCGATTCATTTATGACATGTTTACATCGCACGTGCCCCCCCCCCCCCCCCCCCCCGGTTCGGTGGAAATTTGCCGTGCTCTTGGGCCACTTTATCCGCCCCCTCCACGCGCTCGGGCCACCGACTCAACGTGCTTGTTAGGCCCCTCTCTCCACCCCACTCCTAGTGCCCCTGCCCGTCCCGGTCCGCTTGTTGATGGCTGGCCGAGCGCTAGCCGACCAGCAGGTCGCGTGCCAGCCGTGCCTGGGGGGCACTGTAACTTTCTCGTTTTGGCTGGCTGTCGCACTTCTTTTTACTCTCGTATAAACAATTCCGATCCGTATTGACGCCTCTGTCGTAGAGCAGACGTCGTGACGTAGCGCGTGTGCATGTGTGAGAGAGACAGTGTGGGAGAGCGTCCGCTCACGCACAGTCCAGCTGGTCGGTCAGTCGATGCGGGACGTTGCGCTGGACCAGGCTGCTCCTACGTCAACTGTTGCCCCTGCCGTTGCGCCTGACTATCCCGTGAGTTGCGTTTGGCCTTTTTTTTCGCATTTGTCGTTCGTACACACATGCCCCTCGCGGGGCCGCCTCTGGCCGCTGCTTCGCGCCGCCCCGCGCCGCCTCGCCTAACACCGCCCCTCCCCCTCCCCCCCCGCGCTGCCTCGCCGGGCCGCCTCGCGGGACCGTCTCTAGCCGCTGCCTCGCGCCGGCCCGCCTACACCCCCCCCCCCCAACGCGCTGCCTCGCCGGCCAACCTCGCCGCGGCCCGCCTCGCCAAGGCCCGCCTCGCCGCGGCCCGCCTCGCCGCGGGGTCGCCTCGCGGGGTCCTCTCACGGGACCGTCTCTCGCCGCTGCTTTCGCGCCGCCTCGCCTAACACCGCCCCGCCCCCCTCGCGCTGCCTCGCCAGGCCGCCTCACCGGGCCGCCTCCTGGGGCCGGGGCCGTCTGTCGACTGATTCAGAAGAGCGCTCTCCTCGCCCTGTCTCTCTCGCACTCATGAGGCGCGCCGCGCAGGTGCGAAAGAGACAGAGCGAGGAGCGAGGAGAGCGCTCTTCTGAATCAGTCAGCTGGTGGGACCGTGTCTCGCCACCGCTACGAGCCGCCCCGCGCCGCCTCGCCTAACACCGCCCCGCCCCCCTCGCGCTGCCTCGCCAGGCCGCCTCACCGGGTTGCCTCGCGGGGCCGTCTCGCGGGACCGTGTCTCGCCACCGCCCCGCGCCGCCCCGTGCCGCCCCGCGCCGCCCCGCGCCGCCCCTCCCCTCTCGCGATGCCTCGCGCCCGGGGCGCCTTGCCGGGCTGCCTCGCGCCCGGGGCGCCTTGCCGGGCTGCCTCGCGCCCTGGCTGCACCCTGTCCCGCTGTTTCCTTTCGCATCTCTTTGCACCACCTTGGAACACCGTCATACCGCGCGCCGTCCGGACCGCCTCACCCCCCCCCCCCCCCCCCCCCTCGCCCCACCCTGCGTCATACTGACATGCTAGGGGAAATACCACGTTCTATCGCATTATTTTTTTAACCGTCTGAGTATAATTGTGTTGTGTTTAACTTACTTTTTATTCTACTTAAAAAAATAATTTCCCTTTTTCTTGTTTTCAGAACGGAGGTTTGATCTAGAAAGCCTGTTAGCCCTTAACATTAATAATGTTCACAAGTTGACTCCATATGAAGGGGAGCAAGTCAAATTGTTGGCAAAGATCGAAGCGTACAACAAGTCGGTAAGTGTGTGTAGTTATCTCTTATTCGCCCACTCAAAGTTTTGTCCAAGTGAATCCTTCAACGTAACAATTTTTTTTTTGTTTTTAGTCGAGTGGAGCAGCCACAGGACCCTTAACTGAGGCGGGGCCTTCAAATGCAGAGGAGCACTTGCTGGTTACACCACAAGCAGGTCCTTCATCGACTGAAACAGAACAACCCGGACCATCAAACAAGCGCCCCTGTCCGTCACGATCTCAAGAAGGACCTGCCCAAAAGAAGCTAAGTGCTTTCCACAACGAGCACATCGTAGAGGAGCTGGTAATGTGTTGTTTAATTTTTAATTATTGTTATACGTTTGACAATGGTAATGTTAACACTTTTATCGCGTTTCATGTTTTTTTTTAGGATTTGCTTGAAATATTCTCAACATGTTCTGAAGGAAAAGCTATTCTTAGTTGCTACCAAATTGCCCAGAAAGAGCACGATGAAGATGGAGAAAAGCCTCCTCCATGCCTGAGTAAACTTCACAGGTCTATACTTGCAAACGTGATTCACGGAGATCTGGTTAAAAAGCTATCGCCACCCATTCAACATAAACTGTTTGGGGCTGTTGCCCGGAAAGTATGTGAAGTATTTCCTACAGAGAGGCAGGTAAGCGCTGATCTGTAATTTTTGTAAAATAGATATACAAAGTTCCTCTCTTTAAATGGGTCTTTGTTTTCAGGAGATATGGTATGATGGCCCCAACTCCGAGACAAATCAGGGAAAACATCCCAAGGGCAAGATCCCGGACAAGTTCAGGAATGAAAAGAACCGCATAAAGTGTTTGGATCGCAGTGGTTCTGCGAAAAAATCAGCAAGCCGGAGTCAGTCTCAATACTATATTGGAACTCTGCAAGTCATTTTAAAGAAAAGTAAGTTTTCAAATATTTTTTAAATTTTTCTTCTTCTGAAAGAGTTATAGAAATTTGGCATAAAAAACGGGCAGAAGTTCCTCTATGCCTCGTTTGCGTGCCTCGTATGGAACCTAGTTTAAAACTTAAATGTTACGGGGCGTTTCTCTTATACTACAGTTCTTGTTTACAGAAATAACTGATCTTGAAAGGAGTGCAGAGACTTGGCTACAAAAGTCTCGCAGTCCATGGCCTGTCGTCCTTGAGAAGTGGCACCAGACGGTGCCTCTCAGGTTCCAAGCGTTGTTTAACGGGGAGGATCACTTCGTCAATTCTTATCTTCTGCAATGGCCTGTACTAAAACACGCCTCTGGATATGAATTAGTAAGTGTTCTTAAATGAATCTAGAATTAGGTTTTCTAACCATTTACCAACCCTGCTATAACATGTGAATCGAAATCGATTTCAGATCTTACAAGACTTCAAAGACTTGTATCCTGAAGCAGATAATTTGATGTACATCAAATGGGATTTTTTCCTGAAGCGGACTCTGGCCATCGCCAAGAAGGATGTGAAAGATACTCTGATAAAAAATATGTTAAAAAACTCGTCTGATGACAGGGGTACGTTTGTTTAACATAAAAACTAACACGTTTACATTATTTGAGTGGTTTTCTTTTTATTGGGTACTACTTTTGTTTTTTAAATTGCAGACGTCCAGGCTTGCGTGGTTTTGTTTGCACTTCCTGGAATCAGCGCTAATCATACGATTCGGGTCAACAACAAGACGGAAAAGGTCTCTATCAAGCGTGCTCGAGACAGTTTTGTTATCTATGTCGAGGTAAGTACTTTCACAAACACACTTTTTCTGCTCTGGAAGCTCTGTACTTGATTACTAAATCTTTTTTTTTTTTTCAGTCTGCAAGCAACATTCGAACTGCAATTATTCAGCGCAGAGAAGTCTTGAAAGGCAAGGACGGAGGTGGGCAACCTCTAATTGTCCTGGTGGGACAATCTGAAACATCTGTGACAGCTGTCTACGTCTCAGTTGCGGACATGTTGTGGAAAGTTGACGGAGTTTTAGAAGCTGTTGACCTTTTCTTCAAATCCTTCTTTTCTCTCCACGTTGAGTATCCTCCGGAGAGCAGCCACATACTGATAATCATCCAAAAGGCAGTGTACGGCCTATCTACAGAGTGGGACAACTCCTGCAAAATTGATTACGGTTGGCTCAGCGCATATGACTAGAATTTCTAGAGTTTCGATTTGTTATTTTTTGTTGTGGTATGAATATTGTTGTTATCCAAGATGTTACTGTGTCCTGTCTGTGTAGACTACAGAAGTCCAAGCCATGAAGACTTTACGTCTCACATGCGGCTTTACCATGAAAACTTATCAACTTATGTTTTAAAATGCAGACAGCCAGAGTGCAATGATCGAAATTACTTCTCTTTTCATGGGTTCATGCAGCATATGAAAAGTCACGAGGTTGAAGTTAATGTTGGTAACCGCGCCCCTGCTGCTGACAATAGGGATGATCATGATCCTATAGATAATTTCCAAAATCTTAATGATATCCCTGACGCTAATGTTGACAATCATGCTGATGCCAACGCTCATCGTGTCGATATGTTAACATTAGAGTACTTCATCCAAAGTCACTATCGTAATGTGCAGTTGTATGTCGCTCAATTATACTCTAGTCCTAATGTTAGTCGGAAGGCCGTTAATGAAATTATCAAGAGCACTACTGATTTAATGTCGTGTTCAGTTTCAATTCTGAAAAGCAACGTTTTTCATCTACTGTCTACATGCGACGGAGATGACAGTTTTCCTGATCTTTGTACTAAGATTGACGATATGTTTAAAATCCTTGTTGATCCCTTTGATGGAATGCAAAGTGAGTATAGACGCTTTTCAGAATTATCAGAGTCTGGTTGTTTTGTGAAGCCCGAACCCTATCTTATGGGCCACGAAGATAAATATATTACTCAAAACGGCATTGTACAACTCATCCGAGCTCCGGCATACGGGCAGTTTGTACGACTACGTTCAAACTTGAAATTCTTCTTAGAATTACCTGGTATGCTTTCATCAATAATTAACTATAAGAATGAACTTGTTAACGATAACAGTGGTAGAATTAAGAACATAATTCAAGGTGAGCTGTGGAGAGAGTTATCAACTAACGATGGCGACAAATTAGTATTGCCTATAAATTTGCATTTTGACGATTATCAGCCCGATAATGCTCTAGGTTCGCACAATAATAGCGGATCATTAGGTGCTCTCTATGCAAATTTACCTTGCCTCCCCCTTCAGTTTCAAAGCTCTTCCAAAAATATGTTTCAAGCTTGTACTTTTAAAACAAATCACAGGAAAGTGTTCGGTAATCGAATTGCCTTTTCTATTGTTGTTGATGAGCTTAATTATTTAGGAGAAAATGGACTTGAGGTTACTGCTGATGGTGGTATTCACAGGATTTACTTCCGTTTGACTGTTGTTGTTGCTGACAACGCAGGTTGTCATGCCATTCATGGATTTGTAGAAGGTTTCCGAGGCAACTTCTACTGCAGACTGTGCAAGATGCATAGGAATGACCTGGCACGCCTCTGCCATAATGTGCCTGTGGAATTTTTACGAACAGTGGAAAATTATGATATTGACCTTCTCCAAAACGACGTTAGCCTTACAGGAGTGAAAGAAGTTTCTATTTGGAACGAAGTTGAAAATTATCACTGCATAACTAACGGGGCTGTTGAAATAATGCACGATTACTATTTAGGTGTTATTAGATATGACGTTTGCAGTATACTCTATTATTTCATTAGTGTAAGAAATTATTTTAGTGTTGATACTCTGAAGGAAAGAATTGCAGGATTTGACTATGGACCCACAGAGTCTTGTAACAAACCACCTACATGCAATTTGACAATTGAGCGTCTGCAAAACTGCTCTCTTAATTTATCGGCAGCAGAGTGGTTGTGCCTTTGTAGATATTTGGGAGAAATTATTGCAGATTTTATTCCTGAAGAAAATAGAGTTTGGGATCTATATCTCATTCTTAATGAAATTGTTGCTGTTGTGACATCTTTCGTGGTTGAGCCCGGAATGGACGTGTATCTGGATGCACTGGTTGCTGAGCATCACACAATTTACATATATTTTTTTGGTGATCTGAAGCCCAAACATCATCTGATGTTGCATTATTCTCTAATAATGAAACGTTTTGGCCCGGTAGTGCATCTGTCTGCTTTGACCAGCGAAAGAAAGCACCGTTTTGGCAAAATGTATGCTAAAGCTTGTTTTTCCAGAGTGAACTTCCCCTTTTCTGTGTGTGTAAAGTATCAGCTAGAACTTTGTAACCATTTACAAAAAATTAATGTTTTGTGGCCAAAACTAAAAATGACTCGCTCTAAGCAAGTTCTTGTACAGCATTTATCAAACTATGAATCATTCAGAGCTCATTTTGAGCCTGGTCCTGTATGCTCTGCTGAAAGTGTCACAGTGTTTGGTACTAACTACAAAGTTGGCATGATTTTAGTTTTAAAAGTTGGTGATTTGTTGCCCACATTTGGCAAAATTTGTCATATTATTACTGATAATGGTACTCCTCACTTTGTTGTAAATGTTCTGAAAACTATTTCTTTTAGAGCACATGTGTGTGCATTCATCGTTGAAACTTCTGATTCTTTTGGTGTTGTGAGTCATGTAAATCTAAATTATAGTGTGCCCTTGTGGCAACGAACCGCCATCCAGGGTGGGGCGAAATATGTCTCCCTAAGGAATGGTCTATGATTGTTCAAATAAATATATATATATTGTTCAAACACTTCCTACTTCATTTCACCTACATCACCTACCTAAATGAAGTTTGGTTAAGAAATAAGGAAAGAGTCTAAATTCTTTAGTTTAAAAATGATATTTTATTTCATGTTATGCAATAAACACACATCTCGTATTTTTATCACGATCAAGTACCTAATGACCCGGCCTGTTTAGACAAAAATGGCAAATTTTGTGGCGTGGTTCCACTTTGAGTCATAATTTAAACCCTTACAGAAATATCGCGTACACTTACACGACTTATTTGCCGTCTGTGGCCTTCCTCTGAAAAGTATAACACTGGGGGATAGCGAAGATATGAATGTGAATAACGTGGACGCGCCATAGTAGTCTGGTCCCGCCTCTGGCATCCTCGATTCAAATGACTATTTGCAGCTGTTATGGTTCCAAGACATCAATGCTGTACTTGATTTGTGAGGTTGTGTGGAGTAAATCGCGTTCTCGAGTAAACTTAGCACATTATTCTAGACGCAAGAACACACTTATTAAGTGCACTTTTCGAGCGCAATATGCTGTCCACAAGCTACAAATCGATTCGTCGCAATGCAATTTGCATTGAATCAAGAGTATTTTGAGCTAAGTTGAGCCAAGAACATTTTGGACTTGGGACAATGCAAATTTACTTGTGCGAAGAACCCATTTTTCTGGGTGAATTTGATAAGCGCTAAAACCGAGTGCTAAGTTTAGTGCCTTTCCTGGGGCACTAAATCTTAGTGCCTTTCTATAGGCACTAAATTTTGTTAGTGCCTTTTAAAGGTACGACTTAGCACCTTTGTTTTTCCAGAGTGGGCCGAAGCGCCTTCTCGTTTTATTCCGTGCCGTGGCCTGCTACCGCCACGCCCCGCCCCAACCCGCCCCGCCCCCCCAGCGACGAGCCTCGCCGAGCTTGCATCCGGCAAGGGCAGGGCTTTTATTAATGCAACGCTCCGCTCGAGGTGTATTGAACCAGACCACTTCCAGCCCGTCTGCGTCTCTCTCTCTCTCTCTCTCTCTCTCTCTCTCTCTCTCTCTCTCTCTCTCTCTCCATTTCCCTCTCCCTTGCAGTTCCCGGAAGCGAAAGCGTTCTGCGCAGCCCCTTTTTCAGATCTCACTGTCCGACGCAGTCGAAGCCGATGCAGTGGGCGTTCTCTGTTTACCGGGACGTGCTTAGGATTAGCTGTATGGGGGAACGCGCCGGAAAAAAAAAGTCAGCGCTGCTGAAAGCAGCGGCAGTGGGTGGCGCCACCCGAGCACACCTGTCGGAGAGGAGAGGAAGGAGGAGAGGGAGGAGGAGGAGGAGGAGGAGGAGGGGGAGGAGGAGGAGGAGGAGGAGACGGAGGAGGAGGAGGAGGAGAGGGAGGAGGAGGAGGAGAGAGAGGAGCGTGATGGGTTGCACGTGGCCCGACGGACCCTGAAGGACTGACAGACGGAGGGTGGAGAGGAAAAGTACCGGCTGGCCGGTGGCAGCCTTGGAGGTAGGCACGCCCGCCTCGCTCCTGTGTGGCCGCGCAGCCTACCTCCCAGGCGCCCGGCGCAAATGGTCTCCCCACGGGAGGTATGGGGGGGGGGAGGGGGTCGCAGACGAATGAAGGGGTTCCCGGGGATACTTTCTCCCTCGCTGGGACGGGACAGGCGACTTTATAAAGCCATATACGGGACAGGATGGGGGGCGGCCTCCGGGGCCGGGCCGCACCGTGGAGGTGGAGGCCGTGTGTCTGGTCGTGTCTGTGTCCACCACGAGCAGGGGCCGAGGCCAGGCGAGGTGGTGGCCAGAGATATTGCCGTTTTTTACGTGTTGTGATTTACTGGATTTGCTCCACCCTGCGTCACAACGGGTGGCTTTTCCATTTCGTTCGCAACTCGTCCGCAATGGCCGAGTACAGCTGTTTCATGCCGCCCCGTGTCCCATTCTGGTACGCAGCGGGGGAAAATAATCTACTATTTTATTTTTATTTATTTACTTTTCGAGTGGAGATGGTAGGTGGACCTTTTGCGCGAATCACGACGCTTGGAGGTCATGCGGGTGAGGGTCGAATAGGAGTATAGGAGAGGGAGAAAGGGAGTGTATGAGGGAGGGGGAGAGGGAGAGAGGTGACAAGGAGTGCCTTGACTTATGGGCTTGTGTCTCTGTGCCTCTCTCTCTCTCTCTCTCTCTCTCTCTCTCTCGGTATGTGTGTGTGTGTGGACCAAAGGCTTACTGACCGGGGTAGAGGAGGGGGGATGGGAGTAACGGGGGTGGCGGCGAACGACGCCTTATACAGAATGTCTCCCTTGTGGAAATAAATGTTATATGATGTCCATGTTCCGTAAGCACTTTTGGGAGCGGTCGAGAGGGCGGACGGGCGGGCGGGCGCGTCGGGCGGGGTCGGGACCGACGGTGCGCAGTGCCACGACCCGCCCCGCCCCACCCCACCCCACCCTACCCCGCCCCGTCTAGCGCAACGACGTGCACACACAGTCCAGCCAGCACATGTGTAAAACACCGGGGTAGACGGCGGGAGAAAAATGGAGTTCTCCTGCACACGTGCTTCTTTTACTCCGTGCAGCGCTGTGGCAATAATTACCTGCGTTGTTATTTGTCTCTCTGGTTGCGGGTGTTACTCGCCGCGGACGAGGCCGCGCGGATTATCGCTCTGCTGCGCCCGCCTGTATTTTACGTTTCGAAAGCCCGCGCCGCTGTATTTGTCGCTCAACCGCGCGACTGGGCGAGTTTTTTTTTTCTTCACGCAGATGCGTGATTTTCACGCGAGAATGTTGAAACACTTGATTGTTTGCGGTGGAATAAAGCGCGAGTTTGTTTGAAAAAGAGAGAAGTAGAGCGCTGCGCGGCGCGATTTCCTCTTTCGTCCTGGTAATTGCATGTAAGCCCGTTGAATTATCTCCGCGCCGGCAGGCCTTTGAGTGAGAGAGAGAGAGAGAGAGAGAGAGAGAGAGAGAGAGAGAGAGAGAGAGGGGGGGGGCTGGTGTGTGGCTGTGTCGGAGGCGTGGCAACGCTTTTAGTCGCGCTCGGAGGTCCGCCGGGCCGCGCCGGCCGGAAGTGTGAAGCACGGAGCGAGGCGCGGAAATGGCAGCGACTGTGTCATTCCGGCCTTCCGGTCCGCTGGCGTGACGCGGCTCGCCGCCGAGACACTGTGTAGCGGCGGCAGAAGCTGCGGCGAGGCAGAGGCGACAACAAAAAATAAACATTGCCCCATCGACCTTAATTTATTTTAGTGTTTCTTTTTGCGGCAATTCATACCGTCGTTATTACTGAGCGAGCATGACCCTGGGTTGTTATATCAGTCGTTTTTGTTGAGCCCTTCATGTATGCGATTGTATTCTGACCCTCTTTCTTTTTCCATTTTTGTGTTTTGGTCATGGAATTGCGTGGAATGAGAGGCTGTACCGTGGAAATTATATTTCGACCTTCGCTGAGCTGCTTTCGTTGTAAACTATAGCTCTCAATGTCACTCGTACACCGGGGGTCATCCAACACTTGCCCACGTAATGCGAACGTGCCGTTGTTTCTTTTGAAACTTTTCCCCCCCGACGTTTAACAAACTCGTACTCATGCCCTATACCCTTCCTTTGTTTAGGTGTGTGAATGAACACTGACACGTGTGTGACATTAACACACTTGGGTTCCTGCGGGTTCTAGTCGTGCGGTGCCATTCAGGACGGATTTTTATCTGCCTGGCTTTGGCGAGCTGTGCGCGCTGTGCACGGGGCGAAGCGGGGGGAGGGATCCCTGTCTCCGTGCCAGTCTTTTTGAGGCCCTCCTTCTCCCCCTTCCCCCCCTCGTCCTCTTTCTCCTTCTTCTTTCTCCTCCTCCTCGTCCTCGTCCTCCTCCTCCTCCTCCTCCTGCTCTATTCCTCTCCTCCTCCTCCTCCTCCTGCTCTATTCCTCTTCTCCTCCCCACCTGTGCCACCTGCACCTCCCCTTTCCGGCCCACAATCTTATTACGCTGTCTGTGCGAATGTATCTGGGGAAGCCCTGCAGCCACGTCGCACCGCGCCCCGCCCCGCCCCGCCCCGCCCCGCCCCGCCCCGCCACGCCCCGCCCCGCCCCGCCACGCCCCGCCACGCCCCGCCACGCCACGCCACGCCACGCCCCGCCACGCCCCGCCCCGCCCCGACGGTAAGCTCTGTGGCGTGTCGGGCCGGATCAGACTCATTATCGCGGGCACGGTATGCGAGCACACGCTTATGTGCGAGCTCATTTGTCGCTACGCCCCGCCCTGCTCTTCACGTCCCACCCCGCCCCGCCCCACCCCGCCCCCCCCCGCCCCGCACCGCCCCACCCCACGGCGCGGCGCGGCTCGGACACAAACTCGAGAGGCACGGCGACATCCACCGCGCCGCCGCCTTCTGGGAAATAAATTTCATTTCAAGGTGCCGGAGAAGGGCGGTCGAGAATTGGGGGGGATGGAGTGGGGGGGAGGGGGGGGGACGAGAAAGGGAAAAAAAAACCCGTGAGGACGCGTGAGGGGCGCACTAGGAGCGCGCGACGCAGCGCAGCGCGGCCTAGCGCCCCGAGATGAGACGACGAAACCTTGTCTCTCTAGCAGCGTGGGCATTATTTATACGCGGATGCTTTATGTGGCGTTAAAAATGTAGGAAGTGCGGGGCTGATGAGGCGAGGCGGGGGTTGTTGATGGAGGAGTAGGGGGCTGTCCGGCGAGACTATGGGGGGCTGCTGTGCGCGGCTTGTCGTCCCGGAGTGTGGCCCGGCCCGGGCCCGGGGGTAGTCTTGGGAGACGCTCTGGATGGAGTCGAGGGTCGTCGCGATGTATCACGCGCGCGCGCGCTGTCCGTCTCCCTCCCTGAGAGAGAGAGAGAGAGAGAGAGAGAGAGAGAGAGAGAGAGAGGGGGGGTGAGCGAGGCGCGTCATGTAATTCATGGACGCCCCCCGGGGACCCGCCCGGCCGGCGGCGGCGGCCATAGAGACAGTGCTTATGCCCCTTCCCCCATTTTCCAGACGCTTTGCGGGGGCGTGAGCGGCCGCCGCGCATTGTGCGTGGTGGAACCGAGCGGATCGTTTCGACAGAAGCGCTCTAATGTACGCGACAGCGCTCAGCTCGCCTCGGCTCGCGTCGGCGGCGCTCTCCCTGCTGCCAAAATGCCATCTGCTTTACGGCCACCCTCTAGAAGTAAGAGGAGAGATAAAACAGTCGGTGCGGCCGGCCCGGCGGCGACGCGAGGCGCGCGCTATTTCTTATTATAAAAAGCTAGCCCCGTCTCGTTTTCAGTCAATGAAGATAAAAGGGAGAGATATACATTTCAGGCATTTCTGTAGAAATGTAAAAATAGAAATAAAAGTATTGATGTCATAAGCACTTTTCGAATTTGCGCGATACAGTCGTTGACGTGGGCGCGCTGTGGTGAGGACACGCTTGCACCGAGGGAAACCCAAGCCGGCGGTGGGCTGGGCAGGGCACCTTGCGCCCCTCAGGTGTGAGGCGAGAGTGCCTCCGAGTAGTGAAGAGGCCAAATGTTTTGGTCGTCCCAGGGGCGCGCGCGCGCGCGCGCACGCCCTTGAGAACAGCAATGTTCTCTCTCTTTCTCCCTCCCTCTTTCTCTGTTTATCTCTCTCTCCCTCTCGCTCTGTCTCCCCTACCCCAGTACTGCCGGGCCGGCGCGGCGTCCCATCCCGCGCGCTTCTTTGAAAGCCATTGATCCTAAAGTGTACCTCGAGCGCACTCCACAGTCCTCGACAGCCCCTCGCCGTGCCTAGCCTCGCGCCAGGGCCAGCCCCCGAGCCGAGCCGAGCCGAGCCTCGGCTTGACAACGGGAATGGAGTGGTGTTTGTGTTATCAGTGCGACGAGTCGTACCACCAGCCCCCACCCCCACCACGGCCTTCCTCTGGCCAATCGCTCCTCAGATGTGGCCAATTCCAACAGTCATCAGGGGGCCCCTCTGTCTGTCTCGTCCCACTGTTCACCCTCGAGAAGTCGACGTATAATTTGTGTTTTGTACACCCCCCCCCCCCCGCTCCTAAAACGCTGGCCCACGCTTTCAGTCGAATCGGATCGCACAGTTGTAAGATTTTCGTTGCAGCTGCAAATCAAGAAGCGAGGGGGCAACCACTCGTGAAATCCTGTGTACAAACCTGCGGAAATCTCGATGAAATCCTCAGAAATCTCGATGAAATCCTCGGAAATCTCGATGAAATCCTTGGAAATCTGACTGATCTCAAATCTCATTGAAATCTTGTGAACACTGGTAAAACTAAGGCGTAGAAATCCTTTTATGAAGCGTACCGTCCGTACGCCCTTGAAATCATGCATCTCCTATCTAAATGAATCTCATGAAATCTGCTTCAAGAAGGGCGTATCTCAAGCGTAGTTGTACGCTTGAAAAGGCGTACAACTTAGTTTTACCAGTGAAATCTCATGAAATCCCAGAGAAATCTTGTGAAATCTCATGAAATCTCAGGGAAATCTCTGAAAATCTGAGAGAAATCTTGTGGAATCAGTAGAAATCCCGTGTACACTAGGATGGGGAGTGGTTGCCCCCTCGTCAAGAAGATAAACTTCGTTCCGTCACCGACGCGTTTGTTGGGCTGCCTACTCGCCGGGCGCCGGGCGGACTGGCCCGCATACTGCACCTCTCGCGCGAGGCGAGAGAGAGGCGAGCATCTCTGCGGCGATGAATTATGTACCCGCTGCATGTCTCCTCCAAGATTGCCCCGCCATCATCTTGCCGCATAGTTTATTTATGTACGGCTGATAGACCCCCTATCCTACTCTGCTACCCTAACGCACAAGTGCACTTCCCGCTCTCGCGTCCTTCAGCGTGACCTTTTCCTGTTTCCGGTGGAATAAAAGACTGTATTATTTGACTCCAGCCAATTTGCGTAACGACGGTGATTCCTCGAGCGCATTATTCCTCTCGGCCGCACGCTAAACAGTCACAGTAGTGGCGGAGGCCGTGAGACGCGAGGCCAGGCCTCGCCCCGCGCAGCTTGATTGATCTCGGTTGTCGATATTCGCAGCGCCGCAGTCGGACTCGTCATTCGTTTGAGGTGGGGAGGAGAGGTTCTGCCCCGGCCCGCCCCGCCCCGCCCCGACCCGGCCCGGCCAAACCTCCCGCCATCCATCCATCTGTCCGTCCGACTGGCGCGGGGCGGGGCGGGGCGGGGCGGGGCGGGGCGGGGCGGGGCGGAGACAGCGGCGCGCCGGCTCTGTCAGGGTGCGAGCAGGCGGGCGCACCAGCTGCGCAGCCCGCAGCCGGGCCCGCCGCGCCCCGCCCCGCCCCGCCCCGCCACGAGGTGTTCCATGTGCCAAAGTTCCCTTTGAGGTCCTGAAAACTGTATTTATCGTCGCCTACTCTTGGCAAGAGTTAAAGTTCCTTTGAGAAGAGAGTTTTCATGGTTTCACGCGCGCGTGGTGGGACGCTGCCGCTGCCGCTGCCGCTGCCGCTGCCGCTGCCGCTGCCGCTGCCGCTGCCGCTGCCGCTGCCGCTGCCGCTGCCGCTGCCGCTGCCGCTGCCGCTGCCGCTGCCGCTGCCGCCGCTGCTGGCCGAGGCGGGACTGGCTAGAGGCGCGGCAGTGGCGGTGGTGCTGCGAGGAAAATTAGAAGGCCGCGGAGGGGAAGAGCCGGGCCGGGGCGGTGCCGGAGCGGTGCCGGGGGTTGGGGGACGTTGACGGTGCGCTCAGCAGCCCATGCTCCAGGGGACGCGGAGAGACGCTGGCACAGACGCTTGGTACATCCGTAATGGGCTGAGGATGAAAGCCAAGTGAGAGCGATGCTCTCTTGCGGCAGTTCGTAAATAAGAAGAAAAGGAAGGCAGAAAAGGAGGAAGTGTCCGTCGTAGTTGGGCGCCGCGCGGCCGCGGCGAGTGAATAAAATGCTCGAGTTTGGCGAGTCGCGCGGTGCAGCAGCTCGAGCGCTTAAAACTGCGTGGGTCGCTGTGTGCGCAGACCGTACCGCGGTCCACCACCCGGCCCGGCCCGGCTCGGCCCGGCCCGGCCCGGCCCGCGAGCTCCGGTCGGGTCGCACTGATATACCACTCGCGCCGCGGCGCGGTGATAAAGGCCCCGCCCGCCCCGCCCCGCCCCGCGCGGCCCGCCTGCCTGCTCTCTGCTTGCACTGCAAGTTGAGGATAAGTTTTCCCGCAGCCAGCCGCGCGGCGCGCGCCACGCCCCAATCGTTTTGTCCCTTTGGCTGCTTAAACTTTCATCGCCCGCCGTCGCCCGTTGTTGTGTGTGTTGAGTAGGCCTTCAGCCAAATGGTTTGCGGGGCGCGGCCGGGCCGGGCCGGGCCGGGCCGGGCGGGAGGCCAGTGGCGCGCCTTAGCGGAAGCTAGCGGAAGCTCATCTATTTCCCTTTCACTTGGCTAAGCGGCCCGCGCGCTCAGCTCAACCCCCGCGCCCGAGTTGGGAGCCAAGCGCTGCTTCGCGCCCCTCCCCTCCCCTCCCCTCCCCTCCCTCCCCTCCCCTCCCCTCTCTGCGCTGCGCGGAGGTTATGAGGTCGGTTTCACCTCGAAGCGCATCCCTTCTACCCTCACTACATTTTGTTTTTCGGATATAAAACGGCTAGGGGGTGGTGGGGTGGCAGGGCAGGACGTGGCGTTGTCACGCTGCTGAAGGTTACAAATCGTAATTTAGGCTTCTCTTTCTTTTCTTTTTTTTTCTCTGTTTAAGCCGTGCGCGCCATTAAGGCTTCTGCGGAGTAAATGGCTCGGAAAAGCAGGCAAGGATTATTCAGACGTCTTGAAAGTGAAGAAAGTTGTAATTGGCTATTAAGCCCCCAAAACACGGCAAATGCCCTGGGCATCAAAGGGGCCGCATACTGACGCCTACTGGGGTGTTTGTGTCGTGGCGGCGCACCGGTCCTCCATTTTTGTTTCTTTAAAAAAAAAAAAAAAAAAAATGGCGCGGTTGAGAAAAAAAGAATGACGCTTTTCCTTCCGTGTGTTGCAGCTGAGCGAGGACCTGGGCTACGTGCTGTACTCGGCGCTGGGCTCCTTCTTCATCCCGTCTTGCATCATGGTGTTCGTCTACATCCGGATCTACTACGCGGCCAAGGCGCGCGCGAGGAGAGGCATCAGGAAGAACCCGCAGAACAACAAGAACAGCAGGCAGCAGGACCACCACCACTCGCCCCGGCAGGCCAACTCCGACAAGCAGGTGACGAGCTTCAGGTGAGTGAGCGCAGGAAAAAACATACCACAGGCCTGTGAGTGTGTAGTTTCAATCGCAACCGTCCAAAAGACATGTCGATTTACGAAAACTCGATTTTCCGGGCGCATGAAAAATATCCGAAGAAAATACGCGCGTGCATTTGTTTTTGCGACTGCACTCTGCAAATCCAACTGTTGTACTACATGACAGTTTAAACTGCAAGACTAGAGTCTTGCAGTTTAAACTGCAAAACTCGGCAGTCTTGCAGTTTAAACTGCAAAACTCGGCAGTCTTGCAGTTTAAACTGTCATGTAGTACAACGGTTTAAACTGCAAGACTGCTGAGTTTTGCAGTTTAAACTGCAAGATTGAAGTTTTGCAGTTAAAACTGTCATGTAGTACAACAGTTAGATTTGCAGAGCAGGTGTGTGGATTGTAGATTTCCACACACTTGCGTGTGCTCTCTGCGGTGACATTAACGGCGCTCCTCCGCCTGCGCTCTATTGAAGGTGCGGGTGCTTGTCTGTGTGCAGCACGTCCCCGGCGCGGGCCGGCGCAGCTGGCGCAGCTGGCTCCAACGGAGGCGGCCCCGGGGCGGGGGGCTCGGGGGGCGGCCCAGGGGGTGGTCCTGGCTGCATTCAAACTTCGGTGACTGTGGAGACGCCCCCGGTGATACCCAACATCACCTGCGACTTTGCCAGCGACATCAGCACGAGCGACAACGCGGAGCAGTCCCAGGTGAGCAGCACTCGACGCCTGTGTGTGGTGGTGGTGGTGGTGGTGGTGGGGCTGGTGCCGGCCGGGGCGGGGCCGGGCCGGGTCCCCAGGCACTTTTTACTTTGGAACTCTTTCGGTGATGTGTCTTTTGTGCTGGGGGAGGTACTTTGTTGCGCTCTCTGGAAGTATAGTCACCCTGAACTGACCAATCCCTTATTCTCTCACAGTCACATTAAAATGTTGGCCGTGCTGCCACGTTTTCTATGACCAATAGAAACACAGAGGAGAGGGGGGAGAGAGGTTGGTGCTTTCAAATGCAGATCGACGCTAACACGTTTTCGTAATTTGCCTCTTTTGTCTCATTGATGCTGCCCCGAGAAAGCTCCCTCAAGGAAATGAGAGCAGGGGTGGGAGTCCGTGGGGAGTGGGGGCCTGGGTGCGCCATCAACTTGCTAGTCAAAATGAACTCCCGAAACTTTCTTCTCCTTTTTTTTTTGTTCACCCCACTTTCCTCTTTACTTCTTAGTGCGTTCCGAAAAAAAAATGTGCAGACGATTTTCTTCTTTTTATCCCCTTCCCCTTTGCCCCGGCCGGCTCCGCGAGATCCATTTAAGTGGCCGAGCTGTTTGTACTGAATTGCTATTGGGTTTTGGAGGGCGCGCGTCAGTTAAAGCGATGCGGAAGGGTTCCAGCCCGGACCCTGCGGCCTCCACGCGCTCGTAAATTGGCCCTTCCGTCCCTTTTGATATATATATATACCGACGGGGGTGCGAGCTAACCGGTGCCGGTGGGCGGCGTTCTGTCTGCGCAGGACGCGTCCGGCCCGTACCTGGACACGCCCAAGGACACGCTCAAGGTGGTGGGCACGGGGCAGGCGGCGCGCCCCGTGCTCCTGGCGCCGACGGCCGCGGCGCCGGCGCTGGGCGCCACGCAGCACCGCGGCTCCGTCATGTCCGTCAACGGCGAGCTGGCGCAGCAGGCCGCCGCCATGCAGCGCATGCGCCAGCCCTCCGTCGGCATCGACACGGACATGGTGAGCGAGTTCGACCCCTCGTCGTCCGACTCCGGCGTCGTGTCGCGCTGCGCCGTCGTCAAGCCCCTAAAACTGCGTCTGTGCCAGCCCATCTTCGGCCGGCGCACCACCTCCAAGACCAAGCGGGAGATCATCGACATGGGCCGCATCCCCGGCGGGCAGCAGGCCGTCGTGGAGGTGGTGCAGTCGCCGCGGCCCACCAAGCGCGACCCGGAGCGGGAGAAGCGGCGGCTGGCGCGCAAGAAGGAGAAGCGGGCCACGCTCATCCTGGGCCTCATCATGGGCTCGTTCATCGCGTGCTGGCTGCCCTTCTTCACGCTCTACATCCTCACGCCGCTCTGCTCCTTCTGCTACGTGCCGGAGAAGGCCTTCTCCATCGCCTTCTGGCTGGGCTACATGAACTCGGTGCTCAACCCCGTCATCTACACCGTCTTCAACAAGGACTTCCGGCGCGCGTTCCGCCGCATCCTGTTCAAATGATGTTTGGTGCCGCTCTGCTGCTGCGGCCGCAGCTGGCCCGCCAGCCGACCCGCGGCCAGCCGGCCCGCCCGCACCGACCACGACCGGTGACACCCTCCGGGCCCGGGCCGCGACTAGGACACGACGCGTACACAGCAATAATCACTCTTTGGTTTTCAATTCCTCTTATCATATTTCTGTTTTTTATTTATTTCACGGGCGCGGTCGCCTTTGACTTCCCGCGCCCGCTTTGTACCTCGCGTAGTCTCATCTGCGGTGTTTCTAGTCTCGGTACCCGGTGGTCACGTGTGTGCGGCGGGTGGTCTCGCGGCAGCAGTGTGTGAGAAAGCGCCCATGACTTAAAGCGGACTTGTCGTGTGTGTGCTTTTAGTGATGGACTTGGTGTTTTGCCAAGAGGATCGATTCAGTGAATAGAAGCGGCTTCCACTTTCTTCGACATTTTTGTGCTAAGAAGACATATGGACCTTTTAAACAATTTTCAAAAATAACTGTAGTGGTCAAATTGATAAGGTTTAGAACTATATTAACGAATATATACTGCCTGACTTCCCGTGAACTTGTTTTTTTCTCTACATTTCTTATGTCAGTCATTCAAAATGAATGAGTATGTATTAAGCGGGACCAGACAGCGTGTCTCTAGCAATATCTTGATTAAGGACGAACGCCTATTTATGCCTTTCTAAATTCATTTTTCAAGTTTTGATAGGCATTGCGTTTGCGATGAACGCAACTCATATATTTGTCATTCTAAGTAATGTTTTAAAAGTTCGAGTTTCCTAGAAATAATTTCTGTTTGCTACAGTTGCTTGAAAAACATATTGTCTGGTTCCTAGGGCATTAACTCAACATGATACCTGGGAGATATGCTGTTATCAACTGGAACTAGTCGCTTTCTTGCGGAGTAACAGCGTGTTTCTCCTTAAACAAAGCCTATGAATGACTAACACTTAGGGCACATTTCGGAAAAGTTTCGATACGGGGAATTGAGATCGAATGAAATCGCACATGTTCAGGTTATTATTTCCTAAGCAATAACTGTGAAAAACATATCTGGTGCGTATTTTCACAACTTAAAGAGTAGGAAAGCCTTTCATCCTTCCAAGACTAGGGACTTAAAGCAAACAGTGAAATCAGTATCCATTCGGAGTTTTTCACTCGTAAGACTGTGTTTGGCATTTCGTATTTATTGTGCACGTAAACGGCATCATCAGTTCAGTGACAACTAATTTTTCCCGATTTCCAGGAGAATGTGCCACCCGAGGGGGAATTCACTTCCGTAATACACTGTACACCTGATCCATGTATTACGCCGTAATACATGTAACGTAATACCGAAAAGCGCGAGAATGTGCTTCAAAGTGATAAAATCTTGTGTGTAATACAGGTGTAATACAGGTGTAATACCGTGTAATACCGATTAGTCTGTACAAGATTTTCCGATGTAAATTCCCCCTCGGTGCCACCTTTGATGTAACACCTGTGTCGTTTCATGACATCACCAGACGGTGCACTGGCAGTCGTTACTTGACCATTCGATTGTTTAACGTAGAATATTGTCGAAGTTTGCAAAATAAAGCCAAGAAGTATTTTTTCGAGGCGAAATGTTCTAACAATCTTGACTTAAATCGTACTGTTTATTCTGACGAAAGTAGATATGTATTTTGTACGACGGCGCCAGCTCTGTAAGAAATGTGGGCCGGTGCAAGAAATTTAAATCAACATTTTTATCAACCTCAAATTTTCAATTACATTTGTTAAGCTGTGATAATTTTTTTGAAATCAACTTATAATTGTATATTCATATTACTTAAACATAAAAAATACATTGATTATTTATTCTGTGTAGTTGAGCATAGGTCGCACCTGCGAATTGCTTCTGCCTGGATTTTGCATTTGTGCCCCTGTTTCCGTCACATTTGTGCAGCTACAATAACGGGAATTATAAAACTCTTCACCATATTTGTCCGTGCTCTAAATAAGGTCTAAATAGACCCTTCAACGCAGAAACTTGCGAAAACTTGCATGCGTTTACGTATTACTTTCATGAAATTATTCACTTTGGGCCCACGCTTAATCATCGTCCAGTTTAACTCTGGTTATTAAAATTGAAATTCGTGACACAAAATACGAATTTTGTGTTGGTACTCATGTTTCTATAGTTCCTTCCGGCTACCATTGCGTTGCCTGTACAATCAAAACTGTAATCTAAAACGGGTACTTATCGAATGATCTAGGGGACAGGGTGAAACAAGAGATTCTAAAAAAGCGACGACGTAAAATGAGAAAGCTTCTAATGAATTTGTTATAACTGGTTTTTGCGTATGTACCCCATCTAAACGTTCGTATCCTTTCGTTTCGTAGAAGTGGATACTACACTCAATTAATTTATCTGTAGACCAAGTACCTCGTCTTCGCTCAAGCAAATAGAGAGGCACATAGTACTGTCTGGCATTTTATATAAACTCTACATGTAAGTCATGGCCTGCTAGTCCAAGCGGGTGAGGTGTGGAAATGTATAACACCCTTGTTTCCTAGAGCACATGGCTTTTGGAAACACGGTATTTAGGGAGATACATAGCGCTTTAGAGATTTTCATTTTTAGATAAATTTTATTTAGTGCAGACTTGGCCTGCTTACCAGTCTGCCTGTTTTTGACCATATTGTAGGCATCAATCTTTATTGTCAAAGGTTTGCAACGAACCCAATGGTGCTAAAATCGTAGCTGTAAATAACATACATATTAATATTAACAATTTATTATGATAAATGTAAATATTGTACATATAAACAGAGAGGAAGCCAAAGAATCTTATTGATTTCTTGTTTGTACTTCAAAAAATTGTGAATATTGGAGTTAACAGAGACTTCAGTTGACAGCTTTATTCGCAGCCAAACTGTCTGCGCGACAATAACTATTTTGTGTTCCATTTCTCCCTTTCGTGCAAGTACTTCTTATTTATAATTTAGGTTGTGATCACTTTGTCTTCTGATGAGATAAGGATGTGTTTAACCTGGAATGGGTGTGCGTATGTGTTGGAGGCGAAGTCATCTTGTGATCCTACTTAAAATATAGAAGACTGTTCCTCTAACTATATTTTTTCTGCTCACAATGTTTTAACACTATGTTTAAAGTGTGGAGAATTTATTGTTAAATTATTAAATTCCTTTCTGCTTATTTCAAAATTCCGTCCGGTTTCGGACGCCTTTCCTTGAACTAAGAGTTCGTATACTTCTCAAAAATAGCAGTTTACGCCATCATAACTCTATCCCTCTCTTCCTTGCAAAAATCATTAAAAGCACGAATCAATACTCTGAAAAACAAAGGTACTACATACCATCCCTAAAGGGGTGCTGTATAAACGCACGATTCTTCACTAATGTCTGTGTAAAAGGACGAGAAGTGCTAAGAATAGCACTTTTAGGGGTAATCACGCTTCTGTAAAGGGACTAGTGCAGAGCACCCCTGAGGGGCGCTACGTAGCACCTTTGTTGTTCCAGTGTATCGGAACGTTCATCTAGCCTTTTTTCATCAACGCGTCAACAATTTCAAGTGGTTATGTACTCTTAGCTTTGTTTCACTGCCCCCAAAATGGCCATATCTGTACCAGTGAATTTGCATTATTTATACTACACACCTAGGTGATTCAAGATGGGCGTTTGATTGTGGGGGTGCTCAGTGCGTACAGCGCATTTTTGCCATCTACCTCTTGCATTTCCGACACGTGACTGAGGAGCTAAGAGTGCTTTTGAGCAATAGCCCTATTCTTACTTTGCCGCAAGCATAGAGGAGGTGCGGGGATAGGAGGAACCCTCTCAGACCGTTGATTGGAGCTGCAAATAGTCTTCGAACTGCCGGGCCGAGGGCTCTGAGCCCCACGCCTCGGCCCGGCTCTCCGCAGACCAAAGCCTGAGGTGCCTCTTGGGGACCAACGCAATTCTTCACAAATTCTTCTAAATCTCTACTCTGATTCATTCTTTCCTAAAAGCTTAAGTGTGCAACTGGTTTGCCCATTCAGTCGAGATGCCCTAACGAGCATATATGTATATCAAATATATATACTTTATTTTTATGAAAATAATGCCGCTATTCTCTCGAATCGGATAAACTGTAAGCAGACGGTGTATTGCCAAAGTTGGGGAGGTGTTGTTAATATTACTTTAGGAGTTAATCTGACACCAGATTTTAATATGGTGCTTGTCTTCTTAATCAAATACGAATAAAAAAACGTTCATCTAGATACTTCAGGACTTCCCTCATCATCAAAACGAGAGAGTATTAGCCTTAACTCAATTTTCGTTGATATTTTAGAGTCTATTACTACACTCTCAATAGGAAATTGGTATAATTACGTAACTCATTGCATAGAGTTTGAGAGATTTGGGGGTATTTTATGTGTCTCGTTGATTGACCATGGATAGACGTTGCCGTGTAAATAACACAACGAATCTGTATAAAGTTTTACTATACATTCGAGTCTTGTGTCTATGTACATTCGAAGGAAATTTGTGTAAGGAGATGGTTTATTGTATACATACTTAAGCGATAATGTCTTCATAGCCTGTTCTTTAATGTAATAATATGTATTGTTCCCTGTACATAGGATAATGTAATCATTTGAGAAATTATGTCTGTTGATCATGAAAATCCTTTACTGTAAAGATGGGTGATTGAAACACGGGCATATATTAACAATATATTTCTGTTTCATTCTACGGCTGACTTTATTTTTCTCACTTTAATATCCCTACAAAAACACGATTGGCAGTAGTATGACATAGCGTGATAGCAATTTCGCCCGGTGTCACACGAGGGTTTCCGCTGCTACGCAGGGACGGCGGCGCGGTGGCGCAACGCGAGGGACGGGCGGGGCGGGGCAGTGCGAGAGAGAGCAAGGGGAAGGGGCCTAAAAGTTTCTGGCCTGTCTCAACTGGCGGGAAACTCCGCTTGGCTAAGTTTACGTTCAAAAGCGCATACAGTATGTGTGAGGCGCTGAATATTCATCAGGACGAGTGGATAAGTTGCTCGCCGTCACACTCGCTGAGCGTAATAGCAGAAAGGACAGGCCGGTAATCGGCTAGCGTAGAGCAAACAGGGAGATATGCGCGATTAGTCCGTCACGTGATAGCACTTGGGGGGGGGGGGGGGACCGCCTTGAGGCTGCGTGTCACCCGCGCGGCGCCTGAATAACGGCCAGAATATGTAGATTCTGCGTACAAGTTTTTGTGGTGTGCAAAGGATGCCCTCGATAAATCAATCAGCGAGGCTTGGCGGGGCGGGGCGGGGCGGGGCGGGGCGGGGCGGGGCGGGGCGGGGCGGGGCGCGCGGTAGGACCTATGTTTTAGTGGTCGCGGCGGCGGCGCGTGAGGGTCACTCGGAATTATTTCGGCCGTAGTATTTGTTTAAAGTTTGGCGGGCGCGCGAGGGGACGGAACGGAACATTAATAGAGGGCGCTGCTGGCGGCGCGGCCGAGACCGGCCGGCTGGAGTTTCACTAGAGCTTTACTCTCTATGGAGCTGTACTGCTCTACAATATACACGTCGAGCTGTTTACCGGGACAAGTCTACCTTATTCCTCCTGCCCTGTCCTGCCCTGCCCTGCTGCCCTGCTCGTCCCCCCTGCCCTCCCTCCTCCTCCCGCTCTCCGGGGAGCAGCGCGGAGGTAGGTGTTGCTTCATATCCCTCCCTACACCTCGAGAGGCGCGGCCCGCCCACCTGTACGGTGAACTTTCGCAAGCTTTCAGCCGGCGGCCGACTTTCTGTGACCTGCAAATACTCCTTGATGAATAACGCAGTCAACACTTTATTGTTTGTAACATGTATTTAAAAAAATAGAGAGCAGAAATAAAACGGTTTTTCGGACGTAGGTCACAAGCGCCACAGATCACAACCGCTACAGGTCACAAGCGCTACAGCTCGCTAACGCTACGGGTCGCAAGCGCTACGAGTCACAAGCGCTACAGCTCCCCCCACCAATACCAATGACGCTACGCGGCCGGCCGAGCACTGACCGGAGAGCAGGCGCACTCATGACACCGGGTTCGTTTCTTCGGTGACTGTGGCTTCTCGCGCAGCATGACTCCTAGTGGTCCGGCATCTGGTACCGTGGCGTCGTAGCCGTGCCGGCATAGTGTCCGCGCGGAGAGTCGCAGGACGGAGGTTCGAATCTTACCAAAACATTTAATTTTTCTGAGGACAACAATTTGGAGTGTGGAATTCAAGCCCCCCATTTCAACCGAGCTCCCTCGTGGAATAGCCGACGGTCTAGTGGTCTAGTGGTGCCGCGAAAGCCGTGGGGTGTCTGTGAGACTCGGCACATGGGGCCTGGTTCAAACCCAGGTAGGTTCTTCACTGGTAGCGACAGCGGGTTGCCAGGAAGTTCCGTCCCATGCCCACGACTGGTGGTCGGTCGTGGGGTCATAAGTCCTAGAATCTGGCTCCAAAAATAGCTATTCCATGCTCTGGGGACAGGGCAGTTCGGTTAACCACCGTACGACTAAATCTGGCAGTACGGGGATCAAATCTGTCGAATTGCGCGACAGGATCGCAGTCAGAGAAGCACCGGTTCCCATAAGAACACCGAAGTAGTTGGCTGCCACGGGGGGTAAAAGCCCTGTGCCTGGCGGGAACCGCAACCTCCCTCGGGAGGTTTACTGTCGCAAAAATTTTCCATGTTTTCACGCCACGTGCGTAATTTTTCAAGGTTTAGCTCGGCTCGGCTCGGCTCGGCTCCGCCTAACGCGCGGATTCTCGCTGTAGCGCTTGTGACCCGTAGCGCTACCGAGCTGTAGCGCTTGTGACTCGTAGCGCTTGCGACCCGTAGCGTTAGCGAGCTGTAGCGCTTGTGACCTGTAGCGGTTGCGATCTGTAGCGCTTGCGAGCCACTCCTGGTTTTTCTGTAGCACTATCCGCGTGTCCCTGACCATTCTGTCCTCTTTCGGGGAACAAGGCGAGGGGAGGGGGGGGGAGGGGCTGACGTTGACACGCGCCGCCGAATTTATCACTGCTGCTAGATTCGCAGAAGCTGGTGCGGCGCACGACAAGTCTCCGAGCGCTGAGCGCTGGCTGGACCCGGCCGCTTCTTTAGACACCTATCGGCGCGGTCGCCATCGTGCCCGTGTTCCCGCTTCGCAAAGCTCCCGCCCCCGACCCAGTCCCCAGCCCCGGTATCCGCTCGTACTATCGTAAAATCCATTGACTCCTGTAGGCAATCCTTTTTATCGCAAGCTGATGTATAGATACTGTATCTCGAGGTGACAAGAAGGCAAGCCCAGCGGCTCTGACCTGGACCGACATGAGCAATGCTCGTGTGCGTGTGCGTGTGTGCGTGTGTGCGTGTGTGTGTGTGTGTGTGTGTGTGTGTGTGGGTGTGGGTGGGTGGTTGTAGGTGTACGTGAAGGTGTGTGCGCGTGTAGGTTTCCGACGCAAAGCCGCTTTGATGGAGATTTATTGCCCTGTCCATTCGAGAATCGCGCGAAAACAAAGTGCGCGAACACACACACACACACACACTTGCGCGCCATCCTATCCCATCGCATCTTCGCGGACGAGGCGTGGCGTGGCGTGGCGCTTCTCAGTGTTGGGCTGGGCAAGCAGCAGCAGCAGGCTGCTAGCTATGTGCGCCAGTGCACGAAGCGGTCGCCGGCCCGGCGCGCAGTCCCTCGGCACCGCCACCCACACCGGAAATCGAACTGTAAGCATGGCGTGCACGCTGTATACAAAGTGTTCATTGCTCACAGTTGGATTTTGGGTGCGGCTTAGCCCGGCCTGCTCGGTCGACGAATGGCAGCGACAAACAGACTGTGTGTGAAGTGTGTGTGTGTGTGTGTTATTGTTGCTCCAAAGGGAGGGGTGGGGGTAATGGAGTTAGGTATCGCAGTAAAGTCACTGTGACAAAATAGAGGTCAAACACAGAAAGATTTTTTTCTTTAATTTCTTTTTTCTTGTTTTTATAGTTGGCAAGAGTAACCTCTCCAGCCTTATAATTTCTTTTTTCTTGTTTTTATAGTTGGCAAGAGTAACCTCTCCAGCCTTAAAAGAGCCGTCAGCCACTTCAAGTCCCTGCAGCAGCGAGCGCGCGACTTGCGGAGCCAGACCGTGCTGGAGGATCAACATTACGGCGCTCATAAAGTAGGTGTAAAAGTAATTGTGGGGCGTTGTGGAGGAGGCGGCTAATACAGCCGGGTGGCAGGTGCGGGTGGGCTGGGGTGGGGCGACCGGGCCGGGCCGGGCCGGGCTGGCCAGCCTGACGCCCTAGCCGGCCCGGCCGGAACCATTTGTCACCTCGGGGCGATGGCCAGCGCTGCGCTGCGCTGCACAGCGATGCGATGGGCCCCAGCGAGCCCCGGCAGCGTGTCCTCTCCTCGGCAACATTCTCCCCTCACCTCTGACCTTGGGGGTAGCGCGCGCCGTGTACCCGCGTGTGTGAGTGCACTGGAAAAACAAAGGTGCTAAGTCCTACCTTTAAAAGGCACTAAAGTACCAAAGGCACTACAGTTGATGTTTTTTCGAAATACTTCCTTACGATGGAATGCAATTACATTCGAAGATCTATATTCGTACTCTACGCAAAATTCCGCGTCAAACGAGCCTACATGTGATAAGGGGTTCTGTTCAAAAATGGCATAAATTGATTGCAATTTTTGTACTTTTTTAGCTGCTTTTCATTTGCTGGCCGTTTATCCGAACCCCATCACACGTAGGCTCGTTTAACGCGGAATTTTGCGAGGAATGCGATAATGTAGCCTAAAATGTGATTGGTTTGCTCACACAGAAAATATTTTTAAAAACCTGAAAATTTAACCTTTAGCACCCCTAAAACGGGTTGAGCACCCCTGGAAAGGTAGGACTTAGCACCTTTGTTTTTCCAGTGTGTATAAGTGGGCGTTCCCTTCCTGAGTCTTGACGGGGGGAGGGATTTGGACAAAGGTGACGTACGTGTTCTTTCGACGGTCGTGAGGGATATTTTTCCCTGTCCATTGTGATCCTTTGTCCTTTCTCACCACTCAGCATTCGTTGCATCCTGCGCCCGCCGCGGGTGAGGTGGAGGTATAACCATCTATCTCTCTTTCTCTCTTCTTTTTTTTTCCCCCCGGCCACCGCGCGCCGCGCCGCCGCGGCCCCTGCCCATTCTTCTCAATCGCATTATATTTTCCTCCTCTCCACCATCACCGCTCCGCCAAAGCTTCGCCATCGCAACAACATGAGAATGGAAATTTCATTCAGAATAATCTCAACGTGTTGACTGTTTTGCATGACGAAACAACCAACTCTGCGCTGGAAAAGCGTCGTCCGTCCCTCGCTACCAGCCCCCCCGCCCCGCCCCTCCCAACCCTCTCCTTTCTACTCCAGCCCAACGCCACGCCCGCTGCGCTCCATCTGCCTACCTGGGAGTTGGAAGTGGTGTGGGGAGGGTTAGCAGGGCGGGGAGGGCGGCGAGGGGGTGGGCGGTGTGAACCTCTGGGAGCCTCCCCCCCCTCCCCCCTCCGCCCCCGCCCTGTACGCCAGCGGCGTGGCCTGCCCGCCTGACCGCCCGGCCCGGCCTGGCCCGGCCCGCCCGCCGGCCCCGGGGGCATCGCGTCCGCCCCCGCCCCGCCCGACCCCACTAGCAGAGCCCCCTCCCCTGCCCGCTCTCCCCTGCCATTGCACCAGCACCAGTGATTTCTCATTATTTTTCAAGTGTGTTGGTCTTCATTTTTTTTCTCCCTTTTCTCTATTGAACTTCTCATCCCTCCGGAAGCAGACGAAAGGCACCCGTATCGCCGCCCTGGCCCCGCCAGCCGCCTCCAAAAGTGGCAGGTGCAGCGGGCGGGCGAGGTGCCTCGCCTCGCTGTCGAAGCGTGAGCCCGAGCGCCTGCGGTCGGACGGGTAGGCAACCCGGTGTGGTCGCCAGCGGAGGCATTGCCTACCCTCCGGGCGACCTGGCCCCGCACTGAAAGCGCCGCCGCGCTGGGCTGTTGGGTCCCCTCCGTCTGCTGACGGACGGGTAGGCCACCCGGTGTGGTCGCCGGCGCGGCGGAGGCATTGCCTACCCTCCGGGCGGCGCTGTTATTATCGGGAGTGACCCGGCCGGGCGCGCTTCATGCAATATGCAGGCCCCGGGCCACGGGCCGTTGTTGCGCCGTTGCGACAAACTAAACGAAATTGCCGGGGAGGGGATTCTTAATCAGTTGGAGCCAGCGTGTCCAGGGCGGGGCGGGGTAGAGTGGGGCGGGGCGGGGCGGGGCGGGGCGGGGCGGGGCGGCTAGCGGGGGGTCAGCGCCACTGACAACTGCCAGCCCGGCGGCGGCAGCTGCATGCGGGCGCCCCGCCCCGCCCCGCCCCACCCCGCCCCGCCCCGCCCCGCCCCGCCCCGCCCGGCTGCGCCAGGTGCGGCGGTGGTGCGGGTGCGGCGGTGCCACGTAGTTGTGCGGCAGCCCCCTCGCATGTTCATCCTTGTGGCGCCGGCAGCAGTTTGTAGACGGCGTCGCGGGGTTGAGGGTGGAGGGGGGGCAGCGGGGAGGAAACTGCTCGGAACTATCTGCACGCTGTTTTCGCGCCGCATCCACCGGGCGAAAATTACCGCGTCGCCTGGAAGCGCCAGCCGCCCCCCCCCCCCTCCGCCACACGCGCCTACCTTTACCTTTTCGTTACGTGCGCCGTTCCGTCGCGGGGCGTTTGACTGTGTTGAGAGGGGCCCTGCCCTGACGATGCCAGCGCGTCTAGGTATTGCCGAAGCCCAGGCGTGCGTGTTTTATGTTTATTCGCCTGTGTGTCCCCGCCGCGCCGCAGTCGGAGCAGTCGTGTTGCATGCGAATAGCCAGTTGGGGAATTTCTGCGGCTTCTTCTGAGTATCACTGCGGTACGGTACTGGCGGGGTTGGGCGCCGAGGGAGACGGCTTGTCTGGGGCTGGGGGGTTGAGGCGGGCGGGCGGGGTCGCAGCTGGGGTGGAGCGGGCGGGGGCGGTGTAAGACCTCAGCCAGCGCCGCGGTATCCACGGAATCTTGACAACAAATGAAGGTGGGGTAGGAGGGTGGGTGCGGGGGCGGTGGCGGGGGCGGCCGTGGTGACGGGACGGGGGCGCCTGGAGAAGAGGGTTTTGGAAGAGGAGGGTGCCGACGAAGACACATTCGAGGCCAACACAGCAGCGCAACGCTCCTCTCGCCTCGCCTCGCCGCTGTGGGGTGCGCCCCGCCCCACCCCGCCCCGCCCGCCCCGCCCTCTCCCTTCCCCCATCTTCTCGAGCCCTGAGCGGGGCCCTGAGCGGGACGCGCGCTCTCCGCGTCGAAATAAAATGGCGCCGTTTATACGTGTTGGCGGGAATTGAATAGCCGGCATGGGATGGTAGGAATCACCCACTCACCAGCCAGTGTGGCGGCCGGGCGGCGTATAGCGGTGGCCCTCGGGGTCCTCTTGAGGGCGGGGCGGGGCGGGGCGGGGCGGGGCGGAGCGGGGCGTGCCACTGAGGTGAGGTGAGGCGAGGTGAGGCGAGGCGAGGTGCGTCGGTGAGATGGGGAGGTTAACCCCCGTCCCACCCCGTCCCGTCCTGCGACGCTGAACAGCCCCGCACCGCCGCGTAAGTTGCCAGTAATTAACTGCCTTTTGGATGTGCGAGAGGCTGGGCTGAGCCCTCAAAGGAGAGAGGTCAGGTGCGCTGAGCTGCGCTCGTAGGCAGAAGGGGCACACCGGCCCGGCAGGCTAGTATATAGAGCCCGCCCCGCCCCGCGCGCCCCGCCCGTTCTTCGTGAGAAGAAGTTTGCCGAAATGTTTTACCCTTCTCTTTAATGAAAGGAATGATGAGTTTACTTTTTACCTTAAGCACGGGCCGGGCCCGGCGCTACCGGCTATCTCTCTGCTGCTCGTGGGAGTTGTGCAGGATCGAGGCGATGCGTGCAGTCACGTTGTACGACGCGCGGTGCTTCCCCGCGGGGCGGGGCGAGACAACTTGTCTCTGGCGCCTCGCGTTTCTAATCTCATTCCCTCTTGCTTTATATGGTGGGTGAGCAGCGTCGGTCTGTCCGGACAAGGCCACTCGATTCTGGTGACAGCGACTCCGGGGAGGGATAGCGGCGACGGCGGCGGCACAGGGCAGGACGAATCGAATGTCGGACAGACTGCGGGGAGATGTGCATCCCTCTACCCTCCCGCCACTCCAAAAAAAAAAAAGAAAGGTCGTGGCTAGGACAGAGAGAGAGAGAGAGAGAGAGAGAGAGAGAGCGAGAGAGAGGGAGAGAGGGAGAGAGAGAGAGAGAGGCGAAGATCCCCGCCCGGCCTGAATGGCGCGACAAATGACTTCTCTGGAATGACGTCACGCTCAGAGAGGCCTGTACCCGCTACTGTGCTGCGCCGCGCCGCGCGCTCCCGCTGCTCCAGCACCGAGGAAATATTTATTTTATTGGCCTGGCCGAACCCTCCATTCTGCGTGGTGTTTGCAGCGTTTGCATCCCCTCTTTTACTAGAAACAAATAATATCAGCACGTTTTAGAAGACTTGCGCCCCACGCAATTCTTGGCTGGCCTAGGATTAAAAATAAAGTATTCGTCACGGAATGCAAAATAAGCTACCCCATCTATACGCAAAAAAAAAAAAATATTGCGTCTCAACTAAGTTCTTAGCTCTGGGGGAAAATATAACTGGAGAGACTGGGCTAATTTTAAGCTCCGGTAGAAAGTTTTGAACTGTACTCGTGGGTGAACAGCTAAATGGCACTTAGCAGTAAAGCTAATGTTTTTGTTTCTGCTGCTAAATTTTGGGACCAAATTTCTCAGTTAATTTTCTGGTCGGTTAATACCCCCCCGGTATAGAACGCCCAGGGATCTTGTACTCCCCTCGGTATACAGGGGGGTATTAGTTTTCTGGGCGATTAATACCCCCCCGGTATAGAACGCCCAGGGATCTTGTACCCCCCTCGGTATACAGGGGGTTATGAAATAGATTTGCACTGAACTGAATTTTTTTGCGTGTAGGCCTTTTTGGGGACGAGGCACACTGTCACTCCCTCCGCGCTGTCGTCTTTTCAGGCCGGCGTAAGTGAAATGCAGATGACATCATAAAAACGGGGCAAATGGCAGACGGGGGGCGGCGGCGTCAGGGGTATACAAGGTCGCGCGCGCGGGGTCCGACGTTTTGTATCATTTCGCAAATCCGTGTTTGTTTGGGATCGAACGCTATACGCTTGGACGGAAGCCAGGAGCTGCTGCATGAGCTGGCGTGCGGACCGCATTGATTTGCATACAAACATGATGTACAGCAGCAACTCCCTCCGCTTTTCTTTTTCGTATTCATCCCTCCTCCTCCTTCTCCTTATACGCCGCAGAACCGCGCGTCCAGAAATAACTCGGGCAGTCACACTTTAGCCTAAAACTGATGTACGAATTTCCATGCGATTTTAGCGAAATACTATGCGGAAGTGGCGATGAGAAACTCGCTGAATGCAGGGAGGGGGCTGGCAGTACAGTCACTTGCGTGCGCAGTGGGGGCGTTGCGTGTGGAAAAGTTTGGACGGGCGAGCTTTGCGCTGAGTGAAAGGTAAAACTAAACAACCTGTTGATCCGTTAAGGTAATGGCGCGTAGTTGTCCCGGGGAGCGAGGCTACGCGAGGCGTGGGGTGGGGGCGTGCGGCGAGTAGTTGCCAGCGCACGACCCGGGGCGGTGCGCGCAATACAGCCACGACTTGCAGGAATGATAAGTTTAACGCTGCAGTTATTCTCCAGTCACCCTAATCTCGTTGCACGCTACTTTTATGTCTATCTCTTTTTTTTCTTTTTTTTTTGTAAGGAGGAGGAGCGCGAGGACTTATGGGGGGCCTGATTTAAGGGGCGACACAAAATGGAAACCGACAGCTTGCACTGAAAATCGTACACGTCCAAAGTAGCGACAGTAAGGAGGCGCACTCAAAACGGAATACCCGCACAGAACGGGTCGGAGCAGAGGAGGTTGTTTAACGTTGATGCTGCCCTCGCTCCGCCCGCGCCCTCGCAGCGCAGCGGCTCGGAGGGGAGGGGGTCCCGGCCCGGGCATATCGGAACTGGACTCGTCCGGCCGGGCCGGCGGCCTGGACAAAAGATGTCTTCCATTTGGCTTATATGAGCTAGGCAGCAGGGCGCGCGCGCCGAGCGGTCGCCATTCCTTGGTAAGAGTACTTTGAGATGCGTGCGCGCGTAGACGAATATAGGAGCCGGGTGGGAGGGGCGGGGGGGACGTCCTTCGCCTAGTCCGGCGTTCTCTTGCCTCCGGGTCGTTTCTCCTTGCTGCGGAGAAGAAGAGGGAGCAGTAGGAGGGGGCTCCTCTTCATCCCAAAAATTTCCACAAAAACTCTCGCAACGACATCATTGTGTGCGACGCGGGAACGGGAGTCGGCTGAGGCCGCGGCGGGGCGGGGCGGGGCGGGGCGGGGCGGGGCGGGGCGGGGCGGGGCGGGGCGGGGCGGGGCGGGGCGGGGCGGGGCGGGGCGGGGCGGGGCGGCCGGGCCGCGCTGTCCACCCCGCCGGACACAGCCGGAACCCTCCGGGTGGTACAAGCACCAGGGCGGTCAGTCCTCGCGACTTGCTCACCCCTGTGGCCACAATAAAACTACCCCCACCCTCGGCCTCGCCCGCGCCCGCCCACCACGTGGTAAAAGTACTCTGTCGTATGAGGACCACGCGGCCAGCTCGCGGCCGGGCCGGGCCGGGCCCCTCCTCAGCGCCGCAGGGCCACTAGGACTCATGGCCACAAGGACTCATAATGGCCAGAGGCTCGCGAGATTGGACGAAAGGGAGAGAGAGGCAGGAGAGCGCAGCGGGGAGAAAATGGCGCTAAGGGAGAGGGGAAAGGAAAGGCAATACGCTAGTGAGACGCGGCGTGAGCGGGGAAAAAATGCTTTTGCGGCTGGGGGGAAGGGTGGGGGAGGGGGGGTGGGGGCACCGGCGTGAAAGCAGTTTCTTGTCCACGCGTTTGGACAAAGGGACAAGTGTCACGGCTCGGTGGATGCGGCTCCGTGCCGTGCGGCCCGAGAGGCTTCATCTTAAAATAACGCTCGGGCTTGCGCGCCCCGCCCCGCCCCGCCCCGCCCCGCCCCGCCCCGCCCCGCCCCGCCCCCCGCCCCGCCCCGCCCCGCCCCGCCCCGCCCCGCCTCGCACGGGCTCGCCCGCCACCCAGCGCGATCACAGAGCGACTGCGGCGCGGCTGGCGGCGGCCGGGCCTGCTGCTGATGCTGCTACTGGAACAGCCCACGCACTTTCAAGTGTTTTCAGTCAAGGAGAGACAGATAAAGAAAAGGGCGGAAATGGTGACACGCGCCGTGCACCCCCCCCCCTCTTTTCCTCCCCCACTTTTCCACTTCATCCAGTCGTTGACACGCACTTTGTCGCGGCTTCGCTCTGCTTATGTCTGTCTCTTTTGAAAAGACAGAGGGAGGGAGTGCGGAGCGGGACCGATCCGGCCGGGCCGGGCCAACCCGACTGGATTTCCTCAGGCGGAATCATGCAATCACGCGGTCCGCATGAGCCATCTGCCTTTGGCCATCTGCCTTTGGCCATCTGCCTTCGACCATCTGCCTTCAGCGGCCATCTGCCTATGCCGCCTGGCGCCGCTGGCCCCCCAAAGAGGCGAGTGTGGGGTCGAGATGTCCACGGCTGCGACGGCCCGGCGGTCTGATCGGCCACGCCACGCCCCGCCGCGCCCCGCCACGCCCCACCACGCCCCGCAACACCCCGCCACGCCCCACCACGCCCCGCCAGGGCTCAGTGGAGCGATCCTTTCCTCTTCCGATCGGTCGCAGCAGATTAGCGAGGCGTTGATTAACGAGGTGAGGGTAGAGGTAGGGGGGGGGGAGAGGGGAAAGGGGTAAGGGGCGCTTTACCTCTCACTCAAACACACACACACACGCACGCGCGCGTGTGCGGGGCCCATCCATCTCCGGACATCGCAAAGGGAAAAGGAAAAGACTCTGTGTGGGCCCCGGGCCGGCAGAGGATTGCCGTGGTTACGCGCCCCACCGCACCCCGCCCCACCGCGCCCCTTCACCTTCCCCCGCACCCGCGCGGCCACGCGGGCTCAACGTAGGCTTAGCGGGGCTTGGAGGTTCTGACCAGCAGGCGGGCGGAGCAGGTGTCCGAGCCGTGGCGCGGCGGGGCGGGGCGGGGCGGGGCGGGGCGGGGCGGGGCGGGGCGGGGCGGGGTGGGCCGGGCCCGCGTGCCCTGTGTACCGCCACGCGCGCGGCGCCCACACGCGCCCCGCGGCGCTGCACGGCGACCCCCGACCTAACCAGACGCGCGCGGCGCGGCCCTGAAGCGTGAGAGAGGGAAGTTCCGCTGACTTGCGGCTTGCCGTGCCGAGCCGTGCCGCCCCCTTTGTCTGCTGGCGTCTCTCTCTTCTTTATAAATAAGTCACTCTTGTCCTGCGACAAGATTAAAACCCGGCACGTTTCCCGCCGACTGAACTCTCCTGTGTGTCTGCACGGACGTGTGCGTTGGTCTTAGGATCGCGTCGGGCGCTCGAGGGTGCAGAGCTCAGCCCGGATAAACCCGCACCGCCGGAAGTACCGGAGGTACCTGCTAGGGGCACGGACCCCAGCCCAGCCTCAGCGGCCAGGCAGGGCCTCCTCGGCCCCGCGCCGCCCCGCGAAACCACAAACCCCCAAGGCAAATAACCCACGCACTGGCCGGCAGCTGGCCCCGGACTTCCGGCGGGATTGGGAGGGATCCGCTCCGCCCCCTTTGCTTTCGGCGTGGGCGCCAGGTTTCGAAACCCGACCGAAAACCGACGGAGACGAGAATAAATCCAACGCAACCCACCCTGTTCTCTTCAATTCCTCTTACAATTCTTTTTCCCTGGCACCCGTACCGTACTGACATCTTTTGCTTTTCTCCCTCTCTCTCTCTCTCTCTTTCTCTCTCTCTCTCTCTCTCTCTCTCTCTCTCTCTCTCTCTCTCTCTCTCTCTCTCTCTCTCTCTCTCTCTCTCTCGAGCGCCGTGGAGCTCAGACGCATCGTCGGCATTCCTCCCGCAGGCACTCGCGCTACCAACTTTCCACACCAGCAATGTGCGGATACCGCACTCTCTCTCTCTCTCACACTCACACACTCTCTCTCTCTCTCTCTCTCTCTCTCTCTCTCTCTCCCTCTCTCTCTCTCTCTCTCTCTCTCCCTCTCTCACTCTCTCTCTCCCTCCCACGGTACTATGCCGGGTATGGCAGCAGCGCCAGCCGCACGAGGAGCGTTCTTCATTCTCTAGCTCTGACTGCAGCGGAGCCGTGCCAGTGCCAGGTGCTGTGTAGGCGCCGCCGTGCGAGCAGGTGAACGTATGTACAGCTCTCGGGGGCGGCGCCCTGCTGGCTCCAGCCCGCTGCTGGCTCCAGCCCGCTCCCCATACGCGGTGGACCAGCTCAGCCCCGGCCCTGAAACCCGCCACGCCACTCCCCGCCCCTCACTTTCTGCTACCGCCCCCTCCCCCCCAGGGTGATTGGGATAGTACACCCGACCAATTACGGCGAGAGGTGCGCCTTCAGGCCGGTAATGGCGGTGGCCGGCGCAAAACTAATTGTGCCTTAATCAACGCGAAACAAAACTTGATTGGACGAATATCATTACGTCGGTTTAAATAGTGCGGGCGGACAGGGCGGGGCGGGGCGGGGCGGGGCGTGGTGGGGCGGGGCGGGGCGGGCGGGGCAGGACTCGGCCAGCTTAATCAACACTGGCCCGCAGCCCCGAGCCTACCCCCCCCCCCCCCCGCCCTTTTCCCCTGCAGCACCGCCGGCTATTTTCGTTTCGACGTAGTCGGCGTTAAATAGATTCACTGCGGTTTATTCCCTTTTAAGTGCGTATTTTGTGTGAAAATAAAACATTTTTGACTTTTATTTTGTGCTTCGCAGGAGTGGGAGGCAAGAACACACCCTTGCATTTATGGGAAATTGAGTGTAGGAGCTTGTTGATATACAGTCACGCTGATTTTTAAAAAATTGCCAAGTTTTTCTTTTGTAATGTTTTTCTTCCAGTTGTCTCTCTCGTTCTTACGTCTCGTTTCCCGCGCGCGCGCTCCGCCTGCAACTAACACTTTGAAAGTTGAGACGGACGCCGCACCGCGGTGCCCCGGGCGGTCGCACGACCCCTGCCCGCCCCGCCCCACCCCGCCCCACCCCGCCCCACCTCACCCCGCCCCACCCCGCCCCACCCCGCCCTCGCCGCGAGCGCCACCGCCTCACTTCGCCTCGGCTTGCAGGTTCGCGCCGTTCGCTCCTTGTGGCCAACCGCTCCTCCTGGTTTGGTGGCCCGACCCGACCCGTCCCACCACGGCCTTTTGCCCGGCCCGCCAGGACCCACAGGGACCCACCAATTCGTTAACAGTCTTCTTCCTATCTCTCTCTCCCTCCCCCTCCAGACACACCCGGGACAGTAGTCCTGCTCAGGGGCCACGCTCAAATTTGTTCGTGGGGAAGTGAGCTGCTCCCCTCGTCCCGTCCTGCGCCGTCCGGTGTGACAAGAGCGACAGACAAGTCCCGCGGGGGAACGCCACCCCACGCGCCGCCCCGCCCCGCCCCGCCCCGCCCCGCCCCGCCCCGCGCCCTGCCGGGCCACTCAACGCCACGCCGCGGCCCTAATGGCCGATGCAAAGTGCCGGTCTGGGCCCTGGGAATTGGGGTTTTTATTTTTATCGTCATCATCATCTTCCCTCAAGCCTCGTCTCGTGTAGCAGGACAAGCGCAGGGCAAAAGTGGTGCGCGGGGCGGGGCGGGGCGGGGCGGGGCGGGGCGGGGCGGGGCGGCGGAGTGCGCTGCCACTGTGCCCTGTATAAGCACGTGCGTGTGCGGCCGAGAGTGTGTGCGGACGGGGCGGGGCGGGGCGGGGCGGGGTCTCTCTGCCGCTGTAGAGTGGAGTGGTGAACAAGTCCTGGGGGAGGCGCAGCCCCGCCCAGCCCTGCCCCGCCCCGCCCCGCCCCGCCCCGCCCCGCCCCGCCCCGCCCCGCCCTGCCGCGCGCAGCTCCGCAGCGAAATGCGTCCGAGGGAAGAGGGGCTAGGCGCGGGGTGGGCCGGGCCGGGGCAGCGCGGCGAAACTTGACGGAAGGTCGCAAACATCTCGACGTCGTTACAAGTTGGCGAATGGTTTGGCCGCGCTGCCGCGCTGCGCCGCGCCGCGCCGGGGCTAGGCCGCTCGACCACTTGTCCGCACCCCCCACCCCACCCCCCTCAATGGCGAGGGGTATAATTTCCAAGGCTGTGGTGGCGGCGGCGGGAGACGGGTCGCTATTGCAATCCCTTATTTCTTACGCCCTCTCTCCTCTCCTCCTCGACGCGGACCGACGCGACGCGGCGCGGCGCGAACCCGCCGCAAATAAATTATGAGATTTTTCCCGCTCAAATCTCTCCGCTCGCGGGAGGGGAAGGGTTGCCGGCGCGGCCGTGTGGCAGCCGCAGGCCGGGCGCGGGGCGGGGCGGGGCGGGGCGGGGTGGGGCAGGGCGGGGCGGGGCGCGCGCAGGGTGTTCGAGGGCGGGGAGAAAAATTGGTGTCACATAAGGACCGACGAAGAGGGGCGGCGGGGAGAGATATTAGTGGGTGGCGTCCTCCTGGCGCGGCTGTGGGGTCATGGGTAGGGGCCTCGGCCCGCCCGGCCTCCGCCCTGCCCCGCCCCGCCCCGCCCCGCCCCGCCCCGCCCCGCCCCGCCCCGCCCCGCCCCGCCCGCCCCGCACCTGTGGCCCGCTGGCCGCGCGGGGCTCTGGGGTCCCCGGGGGCGCGCAGGGACCGCCGCCGTGGTCAGGAGCACCCATCAATAATGCGTGCGCTGGTTGGAGCGGGTGGGGAGGGCGGCGCAGTAACCTGAAGGCGAAAAAAAAACCTTGAATTTTGATTGTAGAGCGACCCCCTCCCCCTCCCCTTTTTTTCGGCCCCGAAAACTGCGTCGCAAAAACTAAGGGAGAGGGAAGAGGGTTGCACTGGTTTGCGAAAAAGCCGTCCCCTCCGTAAACTGTCACGCGCTGTATTCATTCATGGTCCCGCAGTTTACATTGGGTTTTAGTTGGTTTTTTGTTTGTGTGTGTATGTGTGTGTGTGTGTGTGTGTCTTTTTTTTCAATTCGTTGTGTGTCGGCGTTGTGCCGAGCGCGAGGGCTGCGCCGCGCGGGTGGCAGTATCTGCCTGAAGGGGAGGTCGCGTAACTCTCTCTTACTGCGCGGCGCGCGCTGGCTGCCTCGCCCCGCCCCGCCCCGCCCCGCCCCGCCCCGCCCCGCCCCGCCCCGCCTCGCCCCGCCGCGCCGCGCCCCGCCTCGCCCCGCCCCGAGCCGCCGCGCCCCGCCCCGCCCCGCCCAGATATCAATTAGTCCCTTTCTCTTTTCTCATATCAGCAGACGGGTATAAATTTTATCCGTGCGAACGCGCCGCGCCACGCGCCACGCCTCTGTGTGTGTGTGGATAGGGGGAAGGGCAGCAGGGCGCCATACATCAGGGCTTGACAAATGGCAGCATGCACACCAATGTCATGGCTTTGCCCACCCCCAACCCCACGCTACCCCGCCGCGCCCGCCTTTTGGCCCCCGGCTCGGCCAGGACCTATCTAGATCGCATAAGTCGTTAGGCGCGGGGCGCGCGCGGTGTCCTGCCGTGCTGCCTCGCGCGCGCGCGCACACACACACACACACAAGTGCGCTGATGCACGCCCCGCCCCGCGCACCCATTAGCGCACGATTACTTTTCAGGCCTTGTAATCCTGTCTGCATGAGGCTGGTGAGGGAGAGGGTTGGACTTAGGGAAGAAGAAGAAGAAGAAAAAGAATGAAGAATGAAGAATGAAGAATGAAGAATGAAGAATGAAGAATGAAGAATGAAGAATGAAGAATGAAGAATGAAGAATGAAGAATGAAGAATGAAGAATGAAGAATGAAGAATGAAGAATGAAAAAGAAGAACACTGGTGTGTTACTGCGCGGGTTGCGGAGCTCAGCGGCCGGGAGGTAGGCCGCGCCACGGCAGTGCTGTCGAGCGGGCTGCCTATACCGCGAGTGCAAGGCGCTCCGCTGCTCCGCCCTGTTCGTCGTACGCCTCGTCTGGTCCCTTTGAGGGGGCGGTGAAGGGCGCGGTGCGGGGGGCGGGGCGGGGCGGGGCGGGGCGGTTAGGAGCCGTATCGTGCCCTTTTACAGAAGAGGAGATGCGGCGGGGAGTCTTGCGCGACGTCTACTAATGACGGTATTACACCGCGAGTGACACAGAGTGTTTGCCTCGCCGAGTGAGCGCCCGCCCAGCCGCGCCGTGCCGCGCCACGCTACGCCACGCCACGCCACGCCACGCCGCGCCACGCCACGCCACGCCACGCCACGCGCCCTCAGAGGTCGCAACTGTAAATAATTAACGCGACTCTGAGCGCGCGCCTCGCCTCGCCTCACCCTGCCCACCAGAAGCGGAGGGCAGAGAGCGCAGCACCCAGCAGCCGATGTGTGTTCTCCTCTCCCCCCTACCCCCACCCCACCCGGCGGGAGCCCCGACCAAGGTCCTCCCCCGCCCCGCCCCGCCCCGCCCCGCCCCGCCCCGCCCTTCGCTTCCCCTACGCCTTGCTGCTCCAGGCTCGGCCGGGCACCGACCACATTTTCCCGCTCAATCGGATTTTCTTTTGCTTGCAGTCTGGCCGTAACAGATGAGCAAATTGGCGTGATGCGTAGCGAGGGGGGCGGGCAGGGCGCGGGGAACAGCACGACGGCGTGGATGCCGGAGCTGGTATCCATAAGGCACACACTCACAAACATAAATAAATACATGCACACACACACACACGCACAGTCACACTCACACAGGGCCCATTTTTGCCCTCACATTTCGATAAACACGCGAGTCTGGCCCTGGTGCGGCGGCGGACGCCACTCAAAGACAGGCGAGCGGACGGCGCGGCGGCGACTGGGAACGGACGTGCTCTCGGACGGACGGAACGTACGTACGTACGGACGGACGGGCGGTCAGAACGGAGACAACAACGGACGGACGGACATAGGGGGCAACGGACGTGCACGTCTATTTCGGGGCACCCCTCCCCTCTGCCGCCATGCGTCGCCTCAGCTCGCCTCGCCTGCGGCCGAGATAGGACCTCGCCTTGCCGCGTCATGTGATCCGTGCGGAGCCATTGTATGTGTGTGCCCCGTGGCGGGGCGGGGCGGGGCGGGGCGGGGCGGGGCGGGGCGGGGCGGGGCAGGGCACGGCGGGCGCGGTTGCCCCCATGTGACGCTTTTCCCGGGGCTGTAGCCGTCGCCGTGGGGGGACGGGGGAGGGGACGAGGGGGCAAGCAAAAACGAAGCAGCCGCACCCTGTCCCGCCATGTCCCACCCCGCCCCGCCTCACCCCGCCCCGCCTCACCCCGCCCCGCCCCTGCCCCGCCTGCCCCTACGCGGAGCACCCTTGTACGGCGTGGCGCCCGCCCCAGCAGCGCCCCTTTTACGTAAGAGCCAAAAAATAAAGAAACACAGCTGCAACTGGAGCTTGTGTCCGGGCCTGGGGAACAGCTACAGCAGGGCAGCACGGGTTTGGTGCTGGGCCCTCTCCTCCCCCTCCTCAAGCTCCTCCTCGTCCTCCTCCTCCTGCCTCGTGCTTCGCATCCTCGGCTGGCTCGCCATTTTGCCGGGTATGTTTGCTTGCCGCCATGCCGCGTGCCGTCCCGTCCACGCGGCGGATCGGATCGGATCGGATCGGTCGTAACTTTTGGTTGACCCGCGCAGCAGCGCGGCGGGCGCGGATAATGTATGCGGACTAGAAGTTATTCGAGAGAGACTGTGGTGCGCCGGGCCGGGCCGGGCCGGGGCCTCTCACCTGCTGCGTCCAACAGGTGCGTGGCGCGGCTGCAGGTGGCCAGATGCAGGCGCACTCCCGCGTGCAGGTGGCGAGAGTCTTGACTTTTCCCGAAAATTTGTACTCAATTTGTACTTTGATCCTATCATAGTTTTAGAATTTGTACTAGGATATTAGCGATGCTAACCGAGCGAGCGCCCGGCGGGTAGGCCGACGGGCGGCAGGCGTGTCCGGCGGGCTGCCTACCCCGCGGCCGTCAGGCGCTCCGAGTGGGAGGCCGAGGAGCAGCGCGGCGCGGCCATCAGCAGCAGCTCTGTCTGTTGTTACTTTCTCTGCGGCCCGCCCTTGGGGATCGCCGCGGGAAATGTAAGAGAGGCGTGAGGCGGGGCGGGGCGGGGCGGGGCGGGACTATTGCTCTGGGGCCTTCTGGTGGCCGGCGCGCCCCGCATGGAACCACCCGCCCCGCAAATCGCGCACCCGCGCCGCGCGCTTGCGTCCTCCGAAATCCACTCGGGGGACTTGGTTTACTGCGTCACACGAGATTAGCGCGCAAAAACACAAGAGAGGGCTTGGTCTGGCTGCGGGGGGGAAGTGCCGCGGGGCGACAGTGGCCCTCTCCAAGTACCCCTCCCCGCCACGCCACGCCCCCGCCCCACCCCGCCCCGCCCCGCCCCGCCCCGCCACGGCCCGCCCCGCCACGCCCTGCTCGCAGCAGGAGCAGGCACTCTGCGGTTGTCAGGCCGGTCGCCTCTCAGGCGGGGGTAGGGGTAGGGGGCAGGGTACTCTTGTCTCCTCGCGACTCTCTGCGACGACGACGACGACTGGGTTCTGCGATCCCTTTTCAATATTAGCGTAGTTGCAGTACGCGCAGAGAGAGAGAGAGAGAGAGAGAGAGAGAGAGAGAGAGAGAGAGAGAGAGAGAGAGAGAGAGAGAGAGAGCGATAGCGGTGTCCCTCGCTTGCAGCACCGCAGGCGCAGGCTAAATATTTTACCCGGCCAAGAGAAGAAGTTTCGGTCGCTGACTCCGGCCTGGAGTGGCGCCCGGCTTGGCGGGCGGGCACGCGGACTTCTTGGTCGGGTCCAGGCCGAACTCTCGGACTCGGTCGCACGGTGCGCCTTTGTGTCGTGTGGACGCGCGCGCGCGCGCGGGGGAGAAGGTTTGTGACCGCATAGTGGTGCTCTTACTCTATATCTTTTTTTTCGTCTCCCTCTCTCCCTCTCTCCTTCCGTCTCTCCCTCACCCCTCTCCCTCTCTCATCTCCTAACTGATGGCCGAGCAGGTCTCGTGCCCAGCATCCTGAGGGGACCGCATCCACGTGCCTCTCCCTGCTGGTCTGGTACTTCCCCCGCTGCCTAATCCCTTCTTCCTCTACTGCCGCGCGCGCCAGCCCGGCCCAGCAGCCCGGCCGTAAGCACCTCCCGGGGGACAGACACACTCCGCGCTGACCGGCGAAAGTCCGCGCGATACCACAAATATCAGATTTTTAAAACCGTTCTCCCGGATGTGGTCCTCCATGTTGGTCCGGAAATGGGGTTTCAAACGCGAGCGCACTAGCCTTCCAAAAAATAGAAGACGACCATTTCGCAGGCTGCTCCCCGCGCGGAAAGGGAATATCCACCACGTGACTTCGCGCAGGGGAAAACACTGCCCCTTTTCTACCGGCGAGGCGTGGCGTGGCGAGGCGTGGCGGGGCCCCTCTCCTCAAGGCGCTCAATCTGCACAATTTCGTGGCGGCGATATCGCCGCGTATGCTGCTGTCAGAGGAAACAGGGTCCGCCAGGGCGCGCCAGCCGCGCCAACGACCGCGGGGCAGGTTGGGGCGGGCTGGGGCGGGCTGGGGCGGGGTGGGGCGGGGTGGGGCGGGGTGGGGCGGGGTGGGGCGGGGTGGGGCGGCCCCCCCTCTTATTGCCTCTGACAATATTTTCGCGCCAAATATTATCGCCGCCCGGCTTGCGTGGCGGCGAGTGCGAACTGACAATGAGCGCGGCCGCGGTGGGCGGGGCGGGGCGGCGCGGGGCGGGGTGGGGTGGGGCGTGGTGGGGTGGTGTGGGGCGGGGCGGGGCGGGGTGGGGTGGGGTGGGGCTGGGCGGGGCGGGTTGAGCCGTCCTCACCGGGAGTGCGGCTGCGCGTCCCCGAGAGCATTCAAGTCTCTGCTGCCACTCTGCATACGCACTCGCGGCACCCTCACACACTGCGATAACGTCCTCGTGTCGTCTGCCATTCACAATACTCGGTTGTGTAGAATGCAGGGAACGGGGAGTAGGAGTTAGTTGTTTCCCCCTCCAAGGCAGGGGGATAACTTTCTCTTTTACAAAGTGAATAAGGTAAAGGCCAAAGCCTTAGGGGTGGGGGGAGAAAAATAAGACAAGCTAAACGAGGCGACTGCGCGGGGCTGGCTGACGGTTGTTTGACTGCGGGGGCTGCGGCGACGGGGCGGGCAGGGTCTTAGGGACAGGGGCCTAGCTCCATGCAAAAGGCTTTGCAAAGTAATTACTTTCTCTGCCGAAAGATTTACGTAGCTGCGCGTCTTCCAGCATGCGCGACCATCAGCGCGCCATCAGGGCAGGGGCGCGGCGTAGCGTCGTAGACGTTACGTAACGCAGATTGCCGAATAATTGTACCGCGCCCCATGCCCCCCCGCCCTCCCAGTGGGTGGAGGGGGGAGAACGCGCGGCTTTTCCCCCTTTTACCATCCTACCTAAATCACCCGGCTCACATCGCAACTTGAAACCAGCGGGATTTGACGCAGAAGGCGGTGTAAGTCGGCCTTAACAGTGACGGCCCGCCCCACGCCGACAGCCCCAGTGATTGTGCGTTCTCTTGGGATCGTGCGCAGGCTGTTTACGGGACATTTCTAAATGAGGCAAAGACTTGCTGTACCGGGAAGTTACTTTCAACCCCTACCATGCAGAAAAAAAAATCGTATTTAGTTAGTGGCGCGAGCACATGGATGAATTATTGGAGTAAGCGTGTTGCAAAATTGTGCAAACGCCAGCTAAGTAGATTGATTTTTTTTAAATACACGACTCTGAGGTGAAATAATATCCGCCTGGGAGTAAGTAGCGGGCGTGTTTCTCTCCTATATTCTCTCCTGCAGGGGCGCGCTGCTACACAGGCAGGGCAGCAGGTGCGGCGCGCGCGGCGGCGCAGCGGCCAAGGAGGCCCGCCCCGCCCCGCCCCGCCCCGCCCCGCCCCGCCCCGCCCCGCCCCCCCCCCCCCCGCCCCGCCCCGCCCCGCCCCGCCCCGCCCCGCCCCGCCCCGCCCCGCCCAGCCCCGCCCCACCCCGGCCCAGACCTATGTCCGGGCAGGGGAGGAACGCAGCGCCAGCAACGAGCTGGTGCTGAATTAAACATCAGCGCAGAGGTCTCCGCGGGGCGGGTGGGGTGGGGCCGGGGCGCGGCGGGGCGGGGCGGGGTGGGGCGCGGCGGGGCCGCCGGGTGGTTCGGCTCTTGCTTATATTCTCTCGGCCCAAAGCGCGTAATATCGTTATGTATAGCCCGGCCCCGCTCCCGCTGTATGGTTATTGTCTCCGAACAATAACCCGGACGGGACGGGCCGGGACGGTCAGGCCACCCCGCCCCGCCCCACCCCGCCCCACCCTGCCCAGCCCCGCCCCGCCCCGCCCTCCTCACTTTCGCCAATCCAGTTATTTTTCCTGCTTCGTATCCGAAAAGCGGGTAGAGCAAACGAAAAAGCGGCGAGGGGCGAGCAAATTGGGTGCGAGAACACACGAGGTACTTATGTCCGCGGCGGGTGTAAATAAAATTCGACGGGAGAATGTTTCTGCGCAGAGCGTTGGTGGTGGAAAAATAAAAATTAAAAAGACAAATAAGACCAGCAAAGCCAGCGCACATTATCATGGTTTCTTTTGCTGCACAAAGTCAAGACCTTATGAAAATCTTTCATTTCCAGTGAGATTTTCTGCTCTTTGCGGGAGCGCTCTCGCTTATTAAACTCTTCTGCGAAAGAACAACCCCTCCCCCCTCCCGTATCTCTCGACACACATGTTGCATTGTACCGGCGGGGCACGGCACGGCACGGCACGGCGGGGACGGAAGCGATCAGGGAGAGCGGCGTGGCGTGGCGTGGCGTGGCGTGGGCCGGAGCTCGACTCACGCGATTTCGTTTCCTGAGCGGCTGCCATCACTCAATAGAATGAAAATCAAATCAGTGCGTGCCTCGCCCCGCCCCGCCCCGCCCGGCGGCGCAGCCAGCGCGCCCCTACCGTCGCGTGCCGCCCCGCCCCGCCCCGCCCCGCCCCGCCCTGCCCGTGGGCCGTGCTCCTGGGACCTAGCTGCTCATGGTAATTTAATTTCGATCACAATACTAATTGCAATAATATGAAAAACAAATACTCGTTATTTCTACGGACACAAAGAGCTTTTCTTTTCTTGGTGGATATTCACTTTGCAGCGTCTGGGGAAAGGAGGGGCAAAAAAGTGAAACTGGGGAGAGAAGTGTTGACTGGTGGCGTTATTAATGTAGCAAGGGCCCCACGGCACGCGAGACAAAGCCCTCGCGAGTGCGGAGGGGGCGGGGGGGAGGGGGGGGCTGAAGTGTGACGGGAGGGGGAGGGGAAGTGGAGGGAGCGGCCTTTATTGAAACCTGAAAAATTAAGGTACGCGACGCGGTCGTCGAAATTCAGAGTTGTGTTTCCCTTCGAAGCAGCCAAGTCCAGATCAGGTCCAGACCAGGTCCAGATCAGGTCCAGACCAGGTCCAGACCAGGTCCAGACCAGGTTCAAACCAGGTCCAAAATAGCGGGGCGGGGGAGCACTCTCAGCCACCCATAGCCTCCTCCCAGGTTCCACTCACCGCCACTCTCTCCCACGCTACGCCCCCCCCCCCCCCACCCTTCCACCCTCTCCTAGACGGACAAATAATTGGATTTACGCGACGTACGGCAGGTCCAGAGACCCCGGCCCGGGTGGGGCCGTGCCCTGCTTCTGCACGCATGCGCCCCCGCGGTGGGGCGAGGCGGGGCGGGGCGGGGCGGGGCTGGGGGCCCTGAGCGGTAAGCCCTTCTCGAGCTTTTCGTGCCTCCCGCGAGGGAGATGCCTGCACCCTGCGACCTCGTCCTGCATACCTCTGGAACACCCCGGGCAGGGCCGGGCTGCGACATCCTCCCCCCCCCCCCCCCCCCTATCTTTTACAGCGCGGGGATGGCTGCGGCGGCGGCGGCTCTCGCTAGCTTCCCCAGGGCAGGGCGGAGAGGGAGAGGGTGAGAGTAAACGAATTTAAGCTCACTTTGAGCTTCAGCAGCAAACAGCCCCGCAGGCAAGGCCTCGGGCCCCCCCCCCCCCCCCCCCCCCACCGCATTCATGTGTCTCGTGTCTCGTGCCCGGAGCGCTTCCTAGGGCGCTCCAGTAGCTGGGCGGGGCGGGGCGGGGCGGGGCGCGGCCGGGCGGGGCCCACCAGCCACCAGCACCCCGCTCCATGTGTCGAACCGAACCAATTACAGATTTGGCCATTTGAGCCGCCGCGTCCGTGCTGTGCTGTACAGTACAGCATGGCGGTCACGTTGTGCGCGCGAGAGATGGCCCGGCCCAGTGGCTGAGTGGGGGGCGCCCGCCCCGCCCCGCCCCGCCCCGCCCCGCCCCGCCCCGCCCCGCCCCGCCCCGCCCCGCCTCGCCCCGCCCCGCCCCGCCCCGCCTCGCCCCGCCCGCCCCGCCCCGCCCCGCCTCGCCCCGCCCCGCCCCGCCCCGCCCCGCCCCGCCCCGCCCTGCCTCTCCCCGCCCGCCCCGCCTCGCCCTGCCCCGCCTCGCCCCGCCCGCCCCGCCCCGCCCCGCCCCGCCCGCGCCGCGCCGCCCCGGCCCACATACGAGTTTTAATGTTTTCATTTGCCTCCCCTCCCCTCGCTCTTCTATCTCCCCTCCCGTCCCGCCCCGTCCCGTCCCGTCCCGAGCTCCCTTCACTTTCAAGTCCTTCCTTTTCCCCCTTATCTTCCCTCTCGGCATTCCGCCGAGGCGCTGCTGTGGAGAGAAGGGTTTCGCGCGCGCGGCCTTCACCCCCCCCCCCCCCCCAACCCTCTGCATTCTAGCCGCCACCCGCCACCCCCACCCGCGACCAAACTCACATATGCTCCGCACAAAGCCGAGTCGGAAGAGATGTTGTCTATAAAATGGCGCTTTTATGCACTGTAGTCTGTTTTACGCGGGACTTCCGCCCCTCCCCCCTGCATGCAGCGCGGCCCCGCGAACCGAAAAGGAGTGTGTGTGTGTGGGTTGGGGGGGGAGGGGGGTGCAGTATGCCGTGCGGGGTCCGTGGGCGAGTCGTGTAAAACAGGATGACGGGATGAAAAAAAAAAAGAAAAGCACTCTGCCAAATTGAGAAAATAATACGCCATGTTTATTACTTTTTTCTATTAGAATAATCACACTTTTTTTAACTTTAAAAGAAATAATATAAAATGATTAAATCAGTTTTACAAATTTTACCCATAAAGTCGAGCGGTAACTATAAATAAATTAATAACGAAACAAGAAGGGATTAATAATACTTTAGATATACTCTCTCCAAACACAGATATACGCATGTATACAAAATTACACACTCACTCACTTGAACAATCACGCACACTCACACACTCTGACCAGCAAAAGACTCTGAAGGGCGCAAAAGGCATAATGGTAACGACGTGTGACCAGATCGCGTCGCGGTTCTTCTCGTATCTCTGTCGCAGAAGTCAAGTGTAATGAACCTTGCTCAAACTCTGACATGTGTTCCTGACATAACTCGAGCAGATGATGGTCACTTTACTTTCGCACTGATAAGATTCGCCGCTTCCCCGCCGTCTCAATGGCAGCGGGCTGCCTCCCTCCCCGGAAGCACCGCGAGCATCGCACAGCAACGCGATATCGGCCGGCCGTGGAGCAGGGTCCCGTCCCACCCGCCGGCTGCGGCTGAGTCAGTGACTGGACGCGGAGGCGGGGCGGGGCGGGGCGGGGCGGGGCGGGGCGGGGCGGGGCGGCCACTTGGCGGACCGATGTTTGTTGGCGCGCTGTGGGAACGCGCAGGGGCCACGCGCCTATTGTCTCTTGTTTGCCCCCGAGTCTTGTAATTATCACAGATGTCTCAATGGTGGACTTTCCAGGTCACCAAACACGGGAAGTGCATCGTCCACGCACCGGTCTCGCGTGGAGGAGGCCGGGCCGGGCGTTGACACGAGGACGGATGGCCGAGGCCTGCTCGGCGAGGCGAGGCGCTAGTACCGGGACGCGGCCACGGCCTGCAGCACGGGCATGGCGGACAGCGGCAGGCTGACGTTGAAGGCCTGCGCGGGCGCGGGCGGCGGCCTCGCCGAGCAGGGCATGGGGTCGTTGGCGACGATGACGGCGACGCTGGCGAGCAGCGCGACCATGACCACCCAGAAGAGCGCCATGAAGGCGGTGCGCACCCGGCACCAGAACGGGTCGTTGGCCAGCGGCAGGATATCGGCGGCGCTCAGGCCGGGCGGCACGCCTAGGCCCCAGCCCCCCGGCGGCGGCAGCACGGGCGCCAGCAGCGGCCACTGCTCGGGGTCCTGCGGGGCACAAGAGGAGAGAGTGAGAGCGAGAGTGAGAGTGAGAGTGAGAGTGAGAGTGAGAGTCAGGGGCTGAGGTGGGCTGGGCACCGGCCCAGCCCGGCAGACCGCGACGGGCTTAGTTGCATAACCACGTGGCAGCGCGCGCCTCGTGGACGGCGTGGATCGACTATAACCAGTCGTGCGATCAGTGGGTGCGGCGCGGCGGGCCGAGCCAAAAACGCGCAGCGCTGTGAAGGGTGGTGGAATGAAGTTGGTGCGTCGAGGTCGAGCGCCTGACCTCTAGGCAACCCGCTGGCACGGGTGTGTAAGAGGTGCCTAACACGCAGGCGCGTATCCACAGCGCGCAGCGCAGCCCAGCGCTGCTGCTGTGTGCCTGCCGAATTTTGACTAATTTACTGGCTAACTCTGGAGCCGCGCCGCGCCGCGCCGCTCCGCACGTACAGACCCAATATTTGACGTGGTCGGCGCTCTACTCCAGACAGCAAACTGGTTGTTGGGGGCGGGGGAGGGGGGCACACTCGGCCGGGCCGGGCGGTGGGGCGGGCACGAGGCGCAAGCACGCGGCCGCCGGCTGCCGGCCCTGCCGGCCGGGTGGTGGAGAAAAATCATTGGCCGGGCAAAGCCACGAGGTGTGCTGTCTGTTTATACTAGGTCGGGTCGGTGCCGTGCGCCGGGCCGGGCCGGGCCGGGCCGCCACCTGCCCGAGGTATAAGGCCAGGCCACTGGGGTGGGGTGGGGGCGTAATGCAGTAAACACGTAGCTGGCATTCCGATTGTCGTGTGTGAAGGAAGTCGGGGGCGGGGAGGGGAAGGAGGGGACGGACGTGGACGTATATCCTCCGCCCGCCCCCGCCCGCTCCCGCCTTCCTCGGTCCGCGACTCGCAGCTGGCGGTATAAATGTATGCATATCGCGGAGATTAGAGCTTGGCGCACTGTTCTTAGACCCCTCCCCCGCCGCTCTCTCTCTCTCTCTCTCGCACACACACACAGAGACTACGCGCCGCCCCCGAGGCACCAGGCCGGAGTGCCAGAGCGCCCTTGAGCGCCGCGCGAGGATGAGAGAGCGGTGGGGGGGAGGCATACACCAAACAATTTGCATGACCCTTCCTTTCTTTCTCCCCGCCCGCCCTGGCTGGGCTATCGCTCGCTGCCGCAGCACTTCCGGCTTTTACGTCGGGGTGCCTCACTATTCAGAGACATGTGACGCACGGAGCACTTTACGACGAAGGACAGCCTGCTGCTACGGCGCATCGCGGCCCGGCCTGCCTTCCCCAGCTGCACTGGGCTGGACTATAGTACTTCTTGTGCAGGCTATTAAAAAGTCTTTTTTTACTTGTTTGTCTTTCCTGTAGGTTCAGAGCTAAGGTGAGCAGCCAAGCGGTGACTTTCCCAATCTGGGTAAGGGTACCGACCGCCCGCCACGCCACAGCAGGCCGGCCGGGCCGGCCCAGGAGCAACACGGGCTGCACGGCGACGACGCTTGCGACGGTGGACGGCACGAGGGAACTCGTCTTTCGCCTGCATACTCTTGCATATGCAAGCATGTGTAAACCACGGGCGACGTTTTCCAGCCCGCCGCCTGTCCCTCCCCTCCCCTCTCAGCTGCCCCTGGAATGGCACGTAGCCACGGGGATGGGACAGAGACGGAGGAGAAAAAGGAGGCCGGAGCGCGCACGTGAAAATGGAAAACTCGACCGTCGCTCTTCTCTTCTCTTCGCGCGACAGCGCGCCTGGCTGGCACAACAGGGGTGGCGGGTTCAAATCCCCAGCCGCCGGGAGGATATTTTCTTTCCATCTGGCCGTGGCCGTGCCTACCTTGGGCGGCAACAGCTGCTCCTGCTGCGTGTCCGTGCGCGTCGTCGACGACGTGCTCCGGGTGCTGGCCGTGCTGCCGTACGAGGAGGACAGCCTCGAGTCCTTGCCGAAGTCCCCGCTGGCCCCGGGGGACGGCGGCGCCGACAGGCAGAGGGGCATCGCGTCGCACTCCCCGAGGAAGGCCTCCGCGTCTCTGCAGGAACAGAGTACAGTACAGGTGAGTTCACATTTATTTAATCCTGTGGGGAGCGGCCTCGGCGGGCTCGACTATGTACCCGCGGGGCAGGGCAGGGCGGGGCGGGGTAGTCCCACAAAAACAAAGTCGGCTCAAGGACGGGCAGCAATACGCCACCCCGTCATCTTGCATGTAAAAACACGAGGAATTGGAGGCGGGGTGGGGCGGGGCGGGCGCACCGCTGCTGTCACGGGTGATAACATGGCGAGACAGCACGCTCGACTTTTGTCGGGTGAAAAAGTGCTCGGCGACGCGCCTGCTGCGGGCCCGGGGCGGGCACGGTGCGGGGCGGGCGCGCAGAGGCGAGGCGAGGCGAGGCGCTCAAGTGAGATGGGCGACCTTTTCGCCGCCTGACGGGTGCTGCATGGCCGCTGAACCCGAGACCAAATTTTTGGTTTCGTATGCAGGGTTACAGCAGACAGGGCAGTGACAGTGTCAGTGTACTCACCTCTCGAGCGACGGCATGCTGCTGGTGGGCGAGCTGCGGGCACGCGTAGATTATTCGCAGGTTCGGCTCCCTCTCCTCTGCCGTCCCGTCCGGCACGGCTACGATGCGGCACGCGGAGACCGAGTCTCGAGGCGGCAGCGACCGGCCCGGCCGGGCCGATGAGGTAAAAGGAGTAACCTCTCCGACGGAGGAGGTGGGGGCGGAGCGGACCCACCTGACCGGTCTGGACCGGGGCGGAGGGGGCAGAGGGGCCCCCGAGGGGATCGTGGCGCTGGGCCCGTCGCGACACTACGCCACGCCACGCCCGATGCGAAGCAGGAGGACGGCGAACGACACACGAGCGAGTGCTGGGCCGGGCGGCCGGCGCGGCGCTATATGCAGGGGGCTCCCTGGGTGCCAGCTGTGCCAGCACGCCCCGGCCCGGCCCGACCCGGCCCGGCCGTAGCCCCGACAGGGGTGCCGTCCAGTCCAGGGCCCCGGGAGGGGCGGGGCGGGGCGGGGCGCGTCGCACGTCTCTCGGCGACACGTCACGGGGGACAGCGCTGTCGCCGTGCAGGCCAGGGCCGCAGTCCACGTTCGGGCCGGGGCGGGCGTGCGATAAGCCCCAGGCCGGGCCGGGCCGGGCCGGGCCGGGCGGGCCGGACTGGACCAGCGCGCAGCTGATAACGCGTCCATCTGTAATAATATACTTTCGGGCTATTTATAGCAGGGCCGGCGAAATTAATTTTAGAGGCGCGGTGGAGTGGCCAGGCGCGCGCGGCAGCGGGCAGCAGCCGGCGCGGCGCAGCGAAACACGCTTAACACATAGCATCGCGCGGCGCTGCGCAGGTGTGGGCCGGGCCCCGGGCCCAGGGTGCTGTCAGCGTTGCCAGTGTTGCCAGAAAAGTAGAATAAGTAGCCCAAACTCAGTGGAGTAAAGACGGCTGCATCTGCACCAGCCTGCTAGGCAACATGTACGCACCTGTGCTAGGGTGCTGCCTAGTGGGCAGGCGCAGATGCAGCCCGCTTTACTCTAGTGTGTTTGGGCTACTTATTGCCTAGGTTTCTGGCAACACTGGAGTCAGCGTGCTTATCAGCCAGCGCCTGCCTTCTAGGCAACCCGAGCTCAGTGGAGCGCAGCGGGCGGGCCCGGGCCGGGCCGGCGGGCCGGAGTTGAGACACCCCTCGCTCGCCTGTGCGTGGGACGTGACTCTGACTATGGGGAAGTCAGTGTGGGTGTGCTACTCCTTGTTGTAGTTATACTAAGTCTTGTGCGTCACCGGCTTTGGTTGCTTGAAGCCGAGATTTCCGGCCTATGAAATGTTGGGCCGGTTAAACTCGGTGTCCAGCCGGCCGGCCTGTCGGCAGGGCAGCTCCTGGACCGCACGGCACGGCAGTATGCCGCCGGACTGGACGTGGAAGGGCACGACGGCCATGGAGCTGACGCGGGGCGGGGCTGCGCTGCGCGTGGCTCAGCGTTCTGGGCCAACTTGACAAAGTACGGGTCCCGGGGGGCCTATATTTCTGCCGCTGCCCCTCCCGGAGGACTGCGAGTGGATCGAGCACGAGACGACAAGAGGTAGTACCAGCTGGCCGCCCGCCACGCCCCGCCACGCCCCGCCACGCCCCGCCACCCGCCGCGCCCGATGCGCTCTGAGCTGCTGCCTCCCTCGACGTGTGCCCTGCCCTCCTTGTCACACTTCCCCCATCTGCAGGCCACTACGGCGACTCCGGCAGGTTACACACACACGCGTTATTTTGTGCGTATTCAGTTTGTGTTGGGTGGCGTGTGTCTATTTTTGCTCTGATAAAAAAAAAAGGCACCGAGAGATATGGAGACAGGCGGTTTGCATCTCCGGGATTTTTGTGACCAGAAGTCCAGGAAGAAGGGCATTGTTATCACGGGGGAAATGTGTCACGTTGTGTAAGGGGCGTTGGACAACAACAGCGTGAGCCGGGAGTGACGAAACGTCTCGTCACGCTCGTCACCAGTGTCGATAGGGTTTGTTTGAGCGTACTTCTTTGCGTTGTGAGTTTAATTTTAGACCGGGCCGAGGCCGGTGCCGAGCCATGCAGTGTCGCTAGGTCAGGGATGATGTGCCGCCTGACGAGTAGGGTTTTATGTTCCTGCATTGAAGAGCTCTAAATGTACGCATTATATATATATTTAAGGAAGCAGTAAGGTCGAATCGATATGACGCATCTTGGCGTCATGTACATTTTCTCGATTGACGTCACAGTCATAACTCTTCGTGCCATCAATTATTTTTACATTGTGTTTGTTATTGATCGCTTGATGTGATACGTATGGGCAAGAAGAGAACACTGTTGCATCAGCTTCTTCAAAACTGCTGTAATGCACGCAGAATAGACTGTGTAACCGAATGTAGAAGAACAGAAATACTCAAAAAGAGGTGGAAATAGATGCTAAAAACAGCTCATGTGTCAAACTTTATTTACTTTCTGGGAATCAATTTTTTTTTTTTTAATTTGTGGTTGTAACCGAAGTAATGAATGTGATCAACAAGCAGTTTAAAGCGTGCGCCTCGACATATATGAATCATATATACTCATATATGTACCATATATGAAACATATATGAAACATATATGATCCTTTTCCCAAGGGTTTTAGTATGTTATTTCCAGGGCTTTTTGATTATTATTTATGTCCTTTCTCTACATTCAGTGGAATGGTCTTTTGTACCTGATCACTAGAAAACTGCATTGAAATTGATTAATTCTTGCCAAAAATAACTCTTTTCAATGTTCTAAGTTACAGTATCGGTAACAGGGAATTCGTACATTTCCCGCCAATTTGAGTACGGCGACCAACGGCGACCATGGTGACAGGCGACAGTGCCTGAGTGCCTGATCTTAATGCAGATGATACATAGTTTAAACAATTTCATCAATTAGTTGTACATGTCTCTCACAATTTTTTTCTCTTACTTTTTGGCGATCGATCTGGCGAATTCTTACAAGATGACTTCATACCATCCAAATGTCGAATTGATAGCTCCAATTAGTACGTTGGCAATACCTGTCAGTGGACAGTAAACAAATATGGCTGCGATCAATGTTCTACGATTTTACGATTACGACATGATTACGAATGTTAAATGACTATTTCAAATTGATTCCTTTTATTTCTATACCTCGGCTTGAAGTGTGAGTTTTGTTTTAGTGCTTTATAACCTGCTATTCATCAATGGAAAATGCGAAGGGAGTCGAAGTTATTCTAGATCGGATAGAAGATAACCCCACATGTCCTCATGGTATGGTTGAACTCATTTGATTTTTTCTCTACCACATTTTTCTGATAATTTCTCACAAAAGTTTATTATTATGCCAGGGCCAACGATACTCTTCAAGCGGACAACGGATGGAAACGAGCAGAAGTTTTATGCTTGCGCTGCATGCAGGGACAGGAAAGACTGTAACTTTTTTATGAAATTTGGCGAAGAATGGACAATTAAAAAGAAAGAAATGTGGTATAAGAGAAAAATTGCTCTTCTCCCCAAGATAGACCATGATCAACTTATTGCTAGGTATTATTTTGAGTGACTTACTGCTTTAACCAAAAATATACACATTGTGTAATGCTGGCTTATTTTTCCCTCAGATTTATAAAGATTTCTGGTCTTCATATCAAAGATCGCTGCTATTGTCACACATGTAATTCACTTTTGCTACCTGATCAACATGATTTTCATGGTAGCCATGATCTGGAGAGGAATGTAACTAATCACCAGCTCTTCAATCCTTCTGAGGTAAGTGACTTTGCTATTATGATCAATCAAAAAATCAAAACATTCAGGTAGTCCAAAAATTTTAATATTCTACTTAAACTTAAATATTTAATGATATGGCATCTTATCACAATAATTGCTCACAAATAGATTGTATAAAATAGGTGTTGTCCTAAAACTGTTAAACAAAGTTTACAAACACAAAAATTTACATGGAAACAACTTCTTGTCTTCCTACTGTCAAGTTAGAGAGACAATTATTTTTGATCAATTACTCAGTCTTATTTAGGATGTCTATTCACTTTGGTGTCTATAGCATTATGATATATCTATTATTTTTTCCGTTCTATTGGCTTATCCTACTTATAGACTATTGACCACTGTGTTGGTTGTGGGCAAGGAATGCCTTCCTCTCTTCCACACAAACGGTTAAAAGTTGTATTCTTCTGGAATCCCATTATTTCTCTTTCCTCTTGAATTCGAAAGGAAAAAGTTGATTCATGAGTGCCTATAAAATACTTAGCGTGAGAACAAATTATCTGATCTACTATGGCTACACCTCCATCTTTTATTTCATATTTTAGAATTGGTGATGGTTCAAAGCGTAGCACCTTGAACTTATAGAGATGAGTTTTCAATTCTGCAAATTCATGTTTTGGAGCATCAGTTGCAATGAAGATTCTTTCCAATTGCAGCTTTTTCATTATTTCTTCTATTTGGTCTGCAGCAAATTGAAGATCAGGTACCTGCTTAGCACGGCCCCAGAGGAAGTCTTTTCTTCTCAAATGTACTGCAAGATAAGGTCCTCCTCTTGTAGTTCTATATTCTCTTTCTTCTAGCCAATCATCTGGCCTAGTTATTCTGTCTTTTTCATCAGAGGAGTCTAATTGTTGGTTACGAAAACCTTTAGCTATTTCGACGAGATGGTGAGCAAAGCGCATACTGCGTCGGCACTCCCAGTAGATATGGTCTCCATATCTATCATGCAAAGCAACCTCAGCGTGATCAATCATGACTACTTTAGCTCTGCTATGCTTCAGTATTCCTCTAAGAAGAGCAGCATGCCCTTGAAATGATGCACATTCTACTTTTTGAGCTGTCAAATTTTTGTAAGTCCAAAAAGGTCCCCTATAAGCCTTCCCTGATTTGCTATAAGGTGTACTTTCTATGCAACCTTCAATGTTCCAACGATCTTGCCATTCCGTCCCTTCATCCCACATATCTTTATAATGCTGGAGAATGTATACTTCATCAATCGCTGGTCTATTCTTTTGAACTGCTCCTATAAATTCTTCCATTTCAATCACAGGCGCAAACTTTTGGAGGCTTCTCACATCAAAAAACAACCTCCAGGGTAATTTTACTTGTTCTCCAACATTTGATGATTGCCAGTGATAAAGCTGACCCCAAGGAGGCAGCACTAATCTCCAGTTTTCTTCCTTTTTCATCTCATGCATAAAAATTGCAAGTCTCATATAAACATCGCGCCGTAAGTTGAACCCTTCAGGCGGATTAACATCATACAGAAGGTAACGCACTGCTATTGAGGAAGAAAATGTGCTTCTGTCTTCTTCGACCTCCCGACAGTTTTCTTTTGGTTGGTCTTTTTCACAAAACCCAGTACTTTCAGCAACTGAAAGAGTTACTAGAGAACCAAAACATAGGACAGCAACTAGCAGACGGGTTAGATCTGACATGTTAGATAGCCTGTGACTATTAACGGACTGAAAGAAAACCTTTTATCCACTTCGCCACAGCCAAGTGGGCATAGTCATAGTCCTCCCGCACACGCTGCGGTTGAGGTACGAAACTGCAAAGTAGTAGAAAACTGAAGCAGCAACGATGGCCGGGTGGACGCAAACAATACACAAGTTCGACTTTTTTCTCAATGCTTCAAGGTTTGCCCGCGTGTGACATCTATGTCTCCGTATAACTTCTCTACGTAAATGAATCTGATTGACATTTGACGATGTCATTTTTTCCATGTTACATCCGCATTAAATTTGGATTCTGTAATTCTATGGGGGTCTTAATGTTTTTAGTAGTATCTAGACGATTTACTGCAATGTAGGTTGGTAAGCCTGCAGGGCCTGTAGTGGCGCGCGACAGGCTGTACATTCAATCGTGGCGTTGCATAGTGAGGAAAACGCAGGGTGGTATTCGATCGTAAGTTTCGTCGTTGGTTTCAGCTCCTTAAACCACTTGAGAGTGCAAAGAAAGAAGCGCAATACCTTTTCGCTGAGAATTCAACGAAGGTCATTGTAGACATGCTGCGCAACGCCGGCGTCACTAAAGTTTTGTGTGTCGGTGCACCTCGCATTCATGAATTCATACGGAGGGAATACCATTCAAAGATGCAAAGCCTGCTTATGGATTTCGATCATCGCTATGTAAGTACTTTATGAGAGCTATTTCAATTTTTCACTATATACTTCCAGCTCAGTAAATGTATTTTTATCCACTTTTAGCACCAATTCTATCGGAAGGAGGAGTTTGTGTGGTTCAATGCTTTTAACTGTCACTGGTTTGATGCTGAAGAGGGTAAGGCAGTGACTCGGCAGTTCATGCAACAAGCTGATGAGAAAGAGATTGCTATTGTAACTGATCCACCATTTGGGGGTCGTGTGGAACCTCTTTTATACACTTTTCAACGCCTGGACGAAATGCATAAAACATTTCATCCATCCAGAAGTTGCCCACTAATGTGTAAATATTGTTTGGCACATTTTTTAAATTTTGTTAACACAATAAAAAATAGAAGAATTTTTTGGCAAGTGTCATTCTACAGTTATTTTTTCTTGGTGATTGCAGTGATGTGGATATTTCCATACTTCATGGAACCTATGATAGTATCCAGTTGTCCTACTTTATTCATGCTGGACTACAAAGTTGATTACGACAACCATCCTCTTTTTCAACAAGGTATTAGCAAAGACATTTGCAGCATTTGCATGGTTGATATGATAAAGCAACTCCAACAATTTTACTATTGCAGGTCAAAAAGGTCGTAAATATGGCTCTCCAGTAAGAATATTTACCAATATTGCTCCATCCAAACTTCCTCTACCTAAGGAACAGGGGTATCATTTCTGTGATATTTGTGAGAGGTGGGTCAGTTTAGAAAATAAACACTGTTACAAGTGCAACAGCTGTACATCTAAGGTACTGAGATATCACTTAATAGAATTCTAAATGTATGAGCTTTCTTAAATAATGTAACATTAATTACTTTTTTAAAAGGATGGCCGAACTTACGTACATTGTGACAGATGTTCACGATGTGTTAAGCCAACTTGGGAACATTGCAAAAATTGTAAGCGTTGCTGTCTTCCTAATCATAAGTGCGGTGAATTTAAACCTGCAGGCTGTTTTGCTTGCCATCAACCAGGGCACAAGAAAAACGATTGTCCATCAAGATTTACTACAGAGGTACTTACTTCTTTCAGTACATGCAACTTTTTGCTTTATAAAACTTGTGCATCATAAACTATATTACTTGCAGGCTGACAGAGGCGCTAACAGAATCAGAAACAATAAAAACACCATAAAAATGAAAGTAGCTGCACAGAAAAGGAAAAATGCTATGCCACATTCTGGATCTGTAAACAAGAAGAAAAAATAAAACTGAAAGTTGTTGAGTCGTTCCAGATTTGGAGTTAAAAATTTATTTATAAAATAACAGAATTTAAGATTTTGTTTTAAGTGCTGAGCTCTGTACAATTTTTGGGCAATACCTGCCGCACATTCATATTGATGCGAGATTGTTCAATGTACTTCTGAAAAGGTGCCCAAAATATGCCCTGTACTAGATTATTTATTATCTCATTCCCAATATGCTTCGTTATTATTGTGTTCTTATCTACAGTCCCTTCTGAATTTATCCTAGCAATCTTGCAGGGGAGCTCAGATGAATCAGCTGTATTAGATATCTCTCTTTCATCAGCATATCTGTTTGAAGAGAAAGATACATCCCAAGGATTCTCCAAGGCAGCAACTATTTTTGGAATGCCATGGTAACATTCCCTACTGTGTTTGGACATTATTACTATATCACCACTTTTTATATACATTGCTGTTGGGGCTTCATCTAGTGTTTTACCTCCAAGAAGAAAGATAGCAGTTTGACCAAAGCTGTGGTAATAAACAAAGAACACAAATTATTCACAAGAATATAGAAGAATTACATATTATTACTGCTTTATAAAGCATAGATCAAAGAGTACCTAAATGAAAATAAGGGTGCAGACATATCCATCTCTGAGTGATCAGTATGTCCAGACAGAGTTGAATCAAAATGATAAAAGTTGACTATTGCTGCTTCAGCACTAAAGTTGTTGTGGCAGCCTACTATTCGTCCAACATATCTAGCAAGTATGGCTAGTTCATCAGGAAATGGATCTTTCATATTTTCACTGTAAACCTACAAATGTTAAAAAAAATATATTACAAGTTTTTTGTTATTATTTTAATAGGAACCAATGAAGGGTTTTAGGAACTACCTTGGTATCCCAGTTATGGTGGTAGCCTAAAGTTGCCCACCTTAGTTTTTTCCATAGTAATCCCTGGTCTTCCCTGGAGAATGACAAATTTACAGTTACTGATATTGAAGCTGTCAAATTGCAGTGTTACATATGATCTTACCTCTGTGAAACATCCCACCAATTTTGAGATGTGTCTACATCACGATGGGCATCAATATTCAATCTGCTTGGTTTGCGGGTATAATCATGTAAACACCGGAATATCCAGAACCTTTGTCCAATTGGTGTAAATGGGTTTCTAATAAATAGCAAGCCTTAAAAATATTTAAAATTATTGTTGATGATAAGTTGGAATTATTGAAATGTTGAGAACTATGAGATTACCTGGCTTGTCTTTTAGTTCATAGAGATCCCATTCTGATGGGGGTATCATTAAGCTGGCAATGAAATTTTCTCCATCACTCTGCTTTTTTCCACACTCATCCTCAATAGCTTTCAACTTCTGAAAAGTAATGACAAGAAAACACTGTTCACTGTAGATTTGAGAGTATGCCATACCATAGTAAATAAATGTTCATATGCATGTTCTTGTTAATGAATAATATTTGTAAATAATAATATTTTTTTAGTATTTGTTTCTCTTGCCAGTTTTGTGTTTTACATGCTTGCACTTGGTTAAATGCTCAATTAACACATGGGAAAATAACCTTATTTAACTACCTGAATGCCATCTCCTCCTTTGATATTAGAAAAGTCTATTACTTTGCTCAAGTCAGGAGGTGGGCATTTCTGCTTGTAATATTTAAATTCAATCCTATATCTCTTCGTATTATCCATAATTGACGTAAAAGTTTTTTTCTCTCTTTTTTTTTTAAATATATAACAACTACAACAACACTAACTACCAATAACACAACAACAGCTTTTTCACGACGGGCTGGTCCAGAAGGAAGAATTCAATGGGTGTATTTATTGCAGTCTTTCTTAGAGGTGACCCGCAGTTCTTCCAGTCATCTCTCTCAGACGAGCAAACAGGTGTATTATGTCAGGGGAAAATAACAATTTTAGTTCTGGCTTTCTTACTTCATGTTTGTCTTCCTGCATAAAGAGAGAGAGAGAGAGAGAGAGAGAGAGAGAGAGAGAGAGAGAGAGAGAGAGTGCGAAGAGAAAGAAGGGGAGGGGGCGGGGCAGAAAGCTTCTGCTGCTGGTCTACTTGAGTGTTATCAGTGCCAATTTAGAATGTTGGGCTGTACAGTCTTTCAATAGGCCGGAGAGTACTGTCACACTGTGCAAAGGTTATACACAACTGTATTCGAAATGAAGGGACTAAGCTGTGCAAGATATCTTCTCATCAAGGTACCTTCTCTTCGTTTTCTTCTTACTAAACGTTAACCGTTCCTAACCTGATTATTTTGACAGATGATAGGGACATATATCGCCCTCTAGAATGCTTATCCTTCGTTAATCCTTGTTAGAGTACCTTATCTAACTATGTCTATTATCATGTTGTTTCTCTGAGGGTCACAAAGCCAGGCTTACTAGGGCTATATAAGTGTTCTTGCTCTCATATGCCTGTTAAGTTTAAAAAAATCAAATTTGATTACATCTTCTGTTATTGTTTCATTTGAATCTTTTAGAGGAGTTCTTCAGTCATCATCCAAAGAAATATGTCTCTCATTCGCGACAAAGCCTTTGTGAATGGGGAATGGGTGACATCAAGAAAAGGGAAGAAATTTGATGTGGTCAACCCTTCAGATGGCAGCGTAGTAGGACAGGTTCCTGACATGGACGTGGAGGACACTAAAGCGGCTATTCAATCTGCCTATGATGCCTTCAAACCTTGGGCCAATACAACAGCCAAAGTAAAGGGTCAGCTTACTGGTTTCTGCTTAACATTGTTACCAGTTTATCATCCAAGTTTGCATTCTAGGAAAGATCAAATTTTCTACGCAAGTGGTTTAATTTACTTGAGGACAACAAAGAAGAGCTGGCTCGCATTGTCAGTATTGAGGCAGGCAAGCCATTCAAAGAATCACTTGGAGAAGTGTTTTACGGAAACTCCTTTATTGAATGGTTTTCGGAAGAAGCAAGAAGAATAACGGTATGAGCTTAATAACTTTATCAACATCACATGGGTTTTGCTGTTCTTGATATTCTGTTCATGACTGCAGGGAGAAATAGCAGCCAGTCCAGCTAAATCGAAAGAGATGCTTTTCGTACGCCAACCTATAGGTGTAGCTGCTCTCATTACACCGGTAAAATGCATATCACAAGGTCTTACTCTCTATTTGCAGTTAACAGATTCCTGTTTTAAAAGTGGTCTATTTTCATATTCTAGTGGAACTTTCCACACGCAATGATAACAAGAAAGGCTGGAGCTGCTCTTGCTGCTGGATGCACTTGTGTGATCAAACCTGCTGAGGACACTCCTCTCACTGCTTTGGCTTTAGCTCAGCTAGCTCATGATGCTGGAATTCCTAATGGTGTTGTTAATGTGATAACTTCTAGTCGAGAAAATGCTGCTCCTTTGGGGAAGCTTCTTTGTGAGAGTCCACTCGTTCGAGGCCTTTCTTTTACTGGTAAAGTACTCTAAAAATTGTTTAAACATTGGTATTTATCTGTAACTCTTTATTTCCTCCACATACTTCAGTTAATAATTATGTTTTGAACTGAATTGTAGGTTCAACTGCTGTTGGAAAATTGTTGTATCAGCAATGTGCAACAGGTATTAAACGAGTCTCTCTTGAACTTGGAGGGAATGCGCCTTTCATTGTATTTAAGTCAGCTGATTTGGATAAAGCTGTAGCAGGTGCCATGGCTTCAAAGTTTAGAAATTGTGGTCAAGTGAGAAAATTTCAACAGTTGTCTATTTGTAGCCATACATTTATATAGTATTACTTTTTAGAGTAACTTATTACTGCCTTTTACAGACATGTGTCAGTGCAAACAGATTCCTCATAGAGGAATCTATTTTTGATGATTTTGTAGAGAAATTGAGAAATACCATGAAAACTGAGCTTAAACAGGGCAAAGATGATAGTTGTAATACTGGACCTTTAATAAATATTTCTCAGCTTAACCGAGTAGGTTCTGTTTTCGTTTTCTGCATTTCAGTAATGCATAGCCTTGGCTATAGAGAAATAATTCAGATTATTTGTTTGTTTTTTTTTTACAGGTGGACAATATAGTTCAGGATGCAGTGAGGAAAGGAGCTAAAGTACATCTTGGTGGCGGTCCAGCTAAAGACTTAGGGGAAAGGTGGTATCAACCTACCTTAATTACAGATGTTAAACCTGATATGGTCTGTTACAAAGAAGAAATTTTTGGTCCGGTTGTAGCCTGCATCAAGTAAGGGGATTTACTAACCTACTGTTGTATTTTTATTTTTATTTATTTAAACTTTTACAAGAGTCCGAGGGTGAAACCCTGTATGGACAATAAATTTACATTTATTGGTGATGGTGGCAAATTTTAAAGAGATTTAGAGAGAAAATTTATATTAGGAGTATTTATAATAAAGAGCTATTTATAATAATAATAAAATTTAAACTCCTAACCGATTTTTATTTTTAATTTTCTGTCTTTCATCCAGGTTTCAATCTGAAGATGAAGCTCTGAAGATTGCTAATGATACACCAGTCGGCCTCGCAGGCTATTTTTACAGTGGTGATATTTCTCAGTGCTGGCGTGTGGGTAAAGCTCTTGAGGTCGGTATGGTTGGAATCAATGAGGGCATGATCTCATGCACTGAAGCAGCATTTGGTGGTATTAAAGAGTCAGGAATTGGCAGGGAGGGGTCACACCACGGAATTGAAGAGTACACAGATGTGAAATATCTCTGCTTTGGAAATCTTTAAGTTCTTTCTTTCCCTCCCCTTATATTTAATGGGTGACTGATTATAACAACCCCAATGTAGGAGTTCTTTTCTTTTTGTTCTGATACTTCTCTGAAAATGGGTATATTTACCTTCTTGCCTTTGTTTTGCTTGCTAATATTTGAAAACAAAAACCCCTTATTACAGTGAGCAGCAGTTTAGTGCAACATTCCACTTTAAGTCTGAAAAACCTATGTTGGTGGGTGTGTGCATGCAATGTAGAATTATATTTTCATCAATGTTTATTCATATAATTTTATTCTCTGTAACATTTTTAAGATATCAGTCTTCCTGTAGTTATTTTAGTTAAGTACATGGTAAAATAATTTTTAATTTCCATATAAAGCATATAGTTTTATGCACATCACATGATTTGAGTCCTGTCAATGAAGAATTCAAGGCTTTGTACGAATTTTAAAGTACAAAACTACATGTAATCACTTTGTCTTCCACATGTCTTCCAGGTTAGTGCCATAAATTGTGATTCAGCATTTGTAGAAAACAGTATTTATGACTTAATAATTTAGAAACATATTTATTTTATAACCTTGTATTGGATTGAGACTACAGTATTTTCCTTGCAGAACATTTCTATCTATTAAATAATAAATAAACCGTGATTGTATCATGATAATTTATAGGTATAAAATATTATCACATTGTCTTCCATATGTGTATTTTGTGTTTCCTGCTTTTTTCCATAGAGCATTATAAAGCGTTACTAGAAGACCATTAAAAAAATGTATACTTTAACAGTGCCTTATTTTATTTCCAGAGCAAAGACAACTGTGGTGGTTTGAAGGTACAGTGCAAAGCACCAATTTCACAGCACATTTTATAATACATCACTGATGGCTTGCTGGATATATGCTACTTAACACACAAATACTTGGAACAATCAAATATTAAATTAAAAGAAGCTGATTAAAATTTTTTGTTGGATAATACAAAGTGTCAATTTTTATCACATTATAGGAGATCTGAAATTCAAAGGATCATTTTCTAAGGTTGGTTTGGTCAACCTATACAAAATGACCCGAAAAATTTGTATGAATTTTGGAACACCTGCATTCCTAGATAGATCAGAAAAAACATTTTAATTGTTCCCTTTGTTCCCATTCAAAATGACCTCTGCTACTGGCTAAAACCTTGGATTCTGTATCACAGTACAATAAAAACAAGAAGTAAAGGCAAAAGTGAAAAAAGAAAGCCTTATTAACATCAAATGTGTTTGATATTAAAATCTACAACTCGTTCTTTACATTGTTGTGGGGGTTCATCTCAATACAGTACTGAAGCGTAAAGAAGAGGAGGAGACCATTTCATAATACTTTTATCATAAACGTTGAAATCTTTTTTGAAAAATTTGATTACTAATATGTGGGCTTTAAATTTATTATGAACATTTCAATATTAAGGGATTTTTATAATAGGTATCCTAACCTATAACCTATAACCTTAAATCGTTATTTTCTCAAAATTTTAAATATAAAGTCGAAAAAATCTTCATAGTATTTCTACTCAGTTTTCAATGATCTTTTCAAATATGTAATTGGTTTTTATGTAGGTATTGTACATTTGGAGATGAACCTTATCACACGATTACAGTGCTGAGCACAATACTCGTTCTGAACACAGTAGCTTTTAAAAGTTGGTGTGTAAAGAACGAGTAAAAAAAGGGGTGGACAGAGTGATGGCACTCTGGAGCATCAATGCAGGCAAATGCTACTTACTATAAACGGTAAAAACTCATTGTATCAGTGTTCCTTCTTGATTGTGTGTTTGATGAAAAACTGTTGTACCTCATCAGTCTCGAAAAGAAGCTAAAATACATGAAAAGTTTGGTAATGACAATAAATATGTAAAGGTTCTCAGATTCATTCAAGAGATATTTTACTTACCCTTTTCTTTTGGTCTAATACTGATTTCAGAAGAGCTGACATTGTCAGAAGTTCATTATTTTCTTGTGAACTATTTGAACCTTCGAAAACATCATCTGTTACAGGTGAATCTGATTGATCTAGTCTCAACTCACTGTCTGGAGTATCCGAAGAGAGACGACTCAAATTTCTTTTTACATCCACATTGTCGTCTTTTTTGTGCTTCTTGTGTAAATCACTGCCTTTTCTCTTCTTTGTCCTTTTTTCCCCTTTTTCTTTTAATCTGGTTGTTTCATCAACAAGACATTTTTTTCTAGAACCAGATGTCTTTCTGGTTTTAAGTGTACACTCTTCTTCAAGGCCTTCGATGGAAGAATCCTCCATCTATGAGAGAAGACAAAATATTACAAAACTTAAAACCGTCTATAAAGAAACACCATAAGAACCATCATTGAATTGCATAAGCACTTCACACCTTAACAAAATGAAACAATAAACTCTTACATTGGTAAAGGTTTTTGAGGATTATAAATTATGCTAGAAAGTGAAAATCATCAACAAAACAGCTGACATGAGTGAACTACAAGAAGTAAAACTAGCTACTAGCTGTCTTCTAAAGATCAGAAACAAGGTACCTTATGACGTGTTTCACGCTCACGTCTGTAGAGCGCGCTGCTGCCGCGGCGATTGTCTTTTGTCCTTGTCCGCTCCTTCGGAGCGCTCTCTATTCTATGTTCAGTTCTATTAAACGCACCCCTAGACCAACCCCGAGGGTAGCCTGTGAGTTTGGTCGAAATCGGAGACAATTTTTGTTCGGCCGAAAATCGCAAAAACGCAAAGGCTATAGCCTTGCCATTTTTACGATTTTCGGCCGAAAAATAATGATGCTCCAAAGTGACAGGGGTTGTGCAGGGTGACTCTTACGTTCCCCCAGACCAACCCTCGAGGGTAGCCTGTGAGTTTGGTCGAAATCGGAGACAATTTTTTTTCGGCCGAAAATCTCAAAAACGCAAAGGCTATAGCCTTGCCATTTTTACGATTTTCGGCCGAAAAATAATGATGCTCCAAAGTGACATGGCTTGTGCAGGGTGACTCTTACGTTCCCCCAGACCAACCCTCGAGGGTAGCCTGTGAGTTTGGTCGAAATCGGAGACAATTTTTTTTCGGCCGAAAATCTCAAAAACGCAAAGGCTATAGCCTTTGCATTTTTACGATTTTTGGCCGAAAAATAATGTTGCGCCAAAGTGACGATGGTTGTGCAGGGGGACTCTAACGCACCTCTAGACCAACCCCCGAGGGTAGCCTGTAAGTTTGGTCGAAATCGGAGACAATTTTTTCTCGCCCGAAAATCGCAAAAACGCAAAGGCTATAGCCTTTGCAATTTTAAGATTTTCGGCAGAAAAATAATGTTGCTCCAAAGTGACGGGGGTTGTGCAGGGGGACCCTACCGCACTCCTAGACCAACCCCCGAGGGTAGCCTGTGAGTTTGGTCGAAATCGGAGGCTGTTTGAATTATTGCGCGGTCGGCGCGCGGGTAACGTCATTCAGTCTTCCGTTTTGAAGTTGCGCGCCGAAGCACTGCCTGGGCCGCCGAAATACCGCCTTGGCGAACGCCGCGTACCGCCCTGTAGCGGCCAGAGGTTGGCAACGCTGGCTACCGCCCTCCCACCTCTCCCCTCCCCTCTCCCTCCTACCGCCGCCTCTCACCGTCAGACCAGGATCGGCTCTCATTCGCCTGCTGCTTGTTGAAGAGGTAAGATGTATTATAGTTCAAGGTCGCTGTAGGTTGGCTGGGTTTGAATGGAAACACCACGTGTTGGGAGCTACATGCGTTTCCTGTGTCCGTCTGGACTGGAATTGGGGTGTGTAGAGGTTTTGTTCAGATTCTCCGAACGGTTGCGCATTTCCTTCTTGGGTTCTCGGTGTTGGCCTTCAGCTCGAGTTTTTCTCGGTCGCACTTGACTCTTCCGAAATGCAGGCGTCGCGTAGTAACTTGCTCTCATTCGCGTTCAAGAGAGGGCTGCTCTGAGTTCACATCTAGGTTAGAATGCCTGCCTCGTGTTTCAGTATTTCAGTATAGAGCTGTGTATGGGACATCTAGGTTAGAATGCCTGCCTCGTGTTTCAGTATTTCAGTATAGAGCTGTGTTTGGGACGGCATAGGAATAACGCACTTAAATTTGGGATCTTCTCATTTATTTTGAAACACTCGACATACTAATTTAGTGCTTTCTTTTGTTATTCTTCAGGATGATGCTGATTCTTTCGTCTATCCAGTACCTTGAATGCTGATTGACAGTGTGGGGCCAGCTGATGAATGCTCGAATATATTGGCCTGCTTGGAATTCCTTTTGCGATGTTTGAGGCTGCATTGCAACATGACCAATAGCTCAAGGTGTGTATATATACTGGCTTATGCTGGGCTCTATTATCCATCACATTTCTTTGCTACCTGCTTGTCAGTCTCCAGATCTTTCCTGCTAATAAGTATTGTTTGTCTGTTTCAGGTTGCCAAGTTGCATTCGTTCTGTTGAACCCTGCCCTTGACGGCTCCCACTTCACTTCCAAAGACTTTACGGGGCTGCTTAGATCTTTACTCTGTCTGCCATCGCAGTGCTGATAAGCTGTTTTCATCTGTGATGTCATGTCTCATGTCTGGTGCTTCTGCTGAGCACATGGTGGGTATTTCATGGTTTAGCTTTGCTCTTTTATACATCAGATTTGTTGCTATCTGCTTGCCCTTCTTTCCTTTCTCTCATGCTAATAGATTTTTCTTAATTTTCAGGTATTCACCATGTTCTGCATAATGTACTGAAGCTGTTATTTCACCTCTTAACCTATGGATGTTCCTGGGTCTCCCTCTGCTGTTGCAACCTTATCTGCAGTGGTCATGCTGCTTATGTGAAGGTAAGCAATGTTAAGAGCAAGACCTACTCGATCAGCTACACTGGACGTTTTGTTGTATACGATAACCTCTCAAAACGCATTCTAAACCCGAGCCTCGCCCAAGCCCACCTCCTGGCTCCACCACTTAGTGGAAGGGACTAGGGACGTTTTGGAACTACATCAGAGCCTTTAAAGAGTTGTTAACCCCCATAGTGGAGATTTTATTTAAAACATGAAATATTCTGAATTTAGTTTCAATGAAAGTGATGTAATTGTTCCCCTACTTTATTTGAGAATATTTTCATCTGGTTGTGTGATGAACAACTTCAACAATCATGAGCAGTAATTCGGGCGGAGACCGTAGAGCTATTTGCTACCACTGGCTGTAGGCTGGGGGGAGGGGGGTCCCCAGAGTGGCTTACTTTTGGCACGTTCAGACTTGGTCCTGTCAGGGTTTTGTACGCAGCGGAATATCCAGTGGAGCTGATCAAGGTGGTCTTATTTAAGTGTGACGGTATTGATCTTTGAAAGAAATCTGAGAAGTTAAAAAAGACTTGTATATTTTGATTTGCACCCACTTCAAATAATTTTTTGAAGCGTCTTTGCTTATAATTGGCTATTCCTGTGGCTAAGGCTAATGTCTTACCTTTAATGAAGAGTGGTGCATTTATATTTATACAATTTGAAAATGAGTGCCCAAAGAGAGATCCTGTTCTTTGTCTGCCGAACAGCACATTGTTGCTGCTGCCTCAAAGATCTTTTCCCCTTTGGATTTAAAATTCAGATCTTGGAGCTAAATAGCCATTTTGGCAATGTTCATTTCCTGCCTCACCAGTACACTGGACATGCTTTCAAGGATGATTTATTGAATCTTATCCTGTGGAGTAAGGATTCAATACTGGATAGCTCTGATCAGGTTATTGTCGAACTTTTTCTCAAAATAAAAGAAATTAGGCTGCTAGTCTCTTTTGGAGAACATTTGTAGTAGTAAAAGCAGTAGTTCCTATTGCAATTTGTAATTGAGCGCTTGGGGGTCCCATCTCAAGGTAGTTTGCCACTAGCAGACTAACTGTGATTGGTTTGGGAAGACAGACCATTGACAACAGGAACTGAGTTAATCCTTAGATTTGAAGTGCCTTCCTGGCACAGCACTACCTGTTTGGTTGGGCTGCTGTACAAGCTATAGTAAATGAATGATAATATTCAGCAATTTAATATTTTAATTAACTTCTATTAGTATGAGTAGACCTTTCATGACAGTAACTTTGATAAACAATGAATTTTTTGAGCTTGCCTAGTACAGCACCACTCCTGTGGTGAATTTTAATGTCTAGTCTGTTACTTTGATTTCTTTCATTTTGAAATTCAGTGCCCTGAATTTAAGATCAGGCAGTAAGAAATATTTCCCTTTTGCAGAATGGTGAAAAAGCATTGAGTTATTTGTATTTTAAATATCTGTCGAGGGAAGCTTTGACATAAGTTATGAAAGTCTACCTGTTCCTTTCATTTGAAAAGTTCACTTGGTATTGCACCACTGTTCTGAATCAGAATATCTCTTAAACTCACCTATGAAGTAGAAGGCAATTGGCTTTCAAAATTGAACTAACTGCCACTTTTCACCTTTGCTGGTTGTGAAATCAATAGAAAATTGCAATATTGCTGCTAGTACTTTGGTCTCCATTAAAATACTAGAAATCATAGTGGGTAAATTTTGACACTAAAATCGTGGAATGTTTTTGAGTTGCTGCCATAGTGACTAAAACAGAGATGCATGTCATGTTGAATAAGTTACCTGTATAATGGTGAATAACATCACGCATTTGTTTGATGGTTTAATTGATTTTATTACCATTAATAGAAAATAACTTGATGCTAGTTAGTCTGCTCAGAGCTACCAGTAACTGAAAGCCTACTTTATTGTAGGAGTGAATGTCCACTGTCCACGCTTTCAAGAAAAGATGAAAGAAATGAACAAAACTTATAAACGAAGTCGCTGATGCTATTGAGAAGAAAAAATGCCATAGCTGGAAATGTGACTGAGGTCTGGCGTTACCTTAATATTCGACCAAACAATTTTTTAAAATAAAATAATTGAAGTAGACGTAACTGGCCTCATAGCTTTACCTTCTTTCAATTCCTGAATATATTTGGATTTCAAATTGAAATGCCTTAGCAAGATGTAATATTTTGGCACGTCATCACTTGTACCTGCCATATTAAATAAAAAAAGGATTGGAGAATGTTATTTTTTGGCATTTTATGTCTTTTTAAATAAATCAACAGAGTTGTAATGAAATGATACTTTTTTCTTGAACTGCTTCTGATACATATTTATTTTTGCAGGTGACAAGACGAAGTTACGGGGAAAGAAGAACCAAATGTGCAGCCGTTGACGATTCTTCAAATCAAGCAACCAACTCAAGAAAGGAGGACTGTGAAGATTCTTCAAAACTCAGGACGAGGATGTCAGCATGAAGAAATGAACCTACTTGCTTCTGGTAATTTTTTAAAACTAATGTTTATAGTTGAAATAGATGCAACTGACTTCATTTTAGCTTCACCTTCCAATTGCTGAATATATATTGATTGCTAATTGAAATACCATAGCAAGATGGAAAATTTTGGCATGTTCTCTCTATTAAAGACGGATTGGATAATTTTTTTCACGTCATGTCTTCCTAAATAAAGTCAACCAAATCGTGAAATAATGACATCTTTTATTGAACTGCTTCTGATACATATTTATTTTTGCAGGTTACAAGACGAAGTTACGGGGAAAGCAGAACCAAATGTGCAGCCGTTGACGATTCTTCAAAGCAAGCAACCAACTCAAGAAAGGATGACTGTGAAGATTCTTCGAGACGCAAGACGAGGATGTCGGCATGAAGAAATGAACTTACTTTGAACTTACTTTTGCTAATGTGAGCAACGATTGCTTCATGTGGAGGAGAGATCAGTCACAGTGGAACATGGAATGGCCCGAGGTCCTGGTACGCATTTCTCGGGCTCCTTTAGTGACATGTTATTAGAGGTTCACCAGGCCACTGCTTGCTCTCGGGTCCTGTGTTTCATCTCGTCGGCTGTGATTGAGTTCATATGAAGTGATTGTTGCGTAGAGTCAGTTTATGAGGGGTTTTAATTAAACTCCTCTTGACAGTTAATTTGACTAGTTTTTTCCAGATGGAACTTTGTTTGACCCCCCCAGAAATTTTACTTGGGCCGCATCACATAGGGATCTCGAGATAGCCTAAAAAAGAGCCTTTTTTTGGGGGCCTCCCATTGGCCAGCTGCTATTGCTTCTTTTTGTTCTTCTTCCAATAAAGCTTGTTTTTCTTTATTCAACTGTTTGTTTGTTTATTTATTTTTTTTTGTTGCCGATGATCCACTGCTCCAAATCCCCAGCTCAACTGCTGCGCCTTCGAAGGCGCAGCAGCTGAGCTGGGACTTGGAGCAGTGGAACATCGGCAACAAAAATTTTTTTTTCCCTCCTTGGTTGTTGACTTCGGCTTTCCTTGCTGGAGCAGCTCACTGGTAGAAACCAATGAGCTGCTCGAGCAAGGAAAGCCGAAACCAACAACCAAGGAGGGGAAAAAAAAAAAAAAGTACAAGTGCTGAAAAAGTAAACAAAGCATGAATGTCAACAACAACAAAGAGCAGAAGACACAGAGGATGAGAAAGTGAGAGGAACACTGAGCCAGCCAAATACTAAGTCCCAAAAAAAGAGAAGAAGAAATTGGCCAATGGCAGAGCAGCACAAATGTCAACAGAATTGTAAACAAAAGTAGCAGCAATGAAAACAAAGCACTGTGTTCCTCTAAATTTCTCATACATTCAGAGAAAAGGAAGGCAGAACAAGGCGAGGCATAGGACCCGCTGGGATTCGAACCCAGCAGTGAGACAAGTCCCACTCCAGGAGGCCGTATTATACCAAAGCCAGAGGGGAAACAGCAGAGCACAGAGCAGTAAAAAGTATCCATTCAAAAATTGAAATGCAAAAGCAAAGAGAGAGGAATCCCCTCTCATTCGCCCCCTCTCACCCACACATTGACCTTCAGGAGTCTGGCCTGGGTCAACATGCCAGCAAGAGGGGGCAAATAAAACGGAATCCCCTCTCGTTCGCCCCCTCTCACCCACACATTGACCTTCAGGAGTCTGGCCTGGGTCAACATGCCAGCAAGAGGGGGCAACTACAAGTTTACCACCAACACACCCACTCCCTCACACCCTGACCATGAGGAGTCTGGCCGAGGTCAAAGTGCAAGGAAGCAAGCAGGCCAAATGGCGCAAAACAAAGCATTCAATGGATACTTTTTGCAATAGGGCAAGTAAAGAACAGCAGACACAGGGGCAACAGGGCAACACTCAAATATCAGTAAGCAAAAGCCGTCACTCATCTCTGTTCTCAACAAAACAAGATTTACTACTTTAAAAGACTCTATCCGAATTATTAAATGCATCCAGCATCTGACTAGTTGGCAAGATACTACCCTTAAATAAAATGGATGGAAAAGTGAACAAGTATTATTTTTAGAAAGCCAAATACCTTAGAAAGGTAATTGCACATCGATAAAATGCTGATGATATCTCTTATGGATATCAGTTGGCAAGATACCAACCATAAACTAGATCGAAAAGTGAACAACTAGTATTTATACAATTGACAAACAAATTCTGGATAAAGACGAGTGACTGGCCAAAGCCAGAGGGAAAACAGCAGAGCACAGAGCAGTAAAAAAAGTATCCATTCAAAAGTTGAAATTCTAAAGCAAAGAGAGAGGAATCCCCTCTCATTCGCTCCCTCTCACACACACAATGACCTTCAGGAGACTGGCCTGGGTCAACATGCCAGCAAGAGGGGGCAACTACAACAAGTTTAAAGCAAGCAAAAATTTACATTTGAAAGGTACAAGAGCAAGACACCCACTCCTCCTCACACCCTGACCATGAGGAGTCTGGCCGAGGTCAAAGTGCGAGGAAGCAGGCAGGCCAAATGGCGCAAAACAAAGCATTCAATGGATACTTTTTGCAATAGAGCAAGTAAAGAACAGCAGACACAGGGGCAACAGGGCAACACTCAAATATCAGTAAGCAAAAGCCGTCACTCATCTCTGTTCTCAACAAAACAAGATTTACTACTTTAAAAGACTCTATCCGAATTATTAAATGCATCCAGCATCTGACTAGTTGGCAAGATACCACCCTTAAATAAGATGGATGAAAAGTGAACAAGTATTATTTTTAAAAAGCCAAATACCTTAGAAAGGTAATTGCACATCAATAAAATGCTATTCTCTCATGGATATCAGTTGGCAAGATACCAACCATAAATTAGATCAACACGTGAACAACTAGTATTTATACAATTGACAAAACAAATTCTGGATAAAGACGAGTGACTGGCCATACACTTTAAACAATATTGCATTGAAAACAAATAAATCTACACAAGACTATTGTATTATTAAGTTTGTTTGAAAACTAGAAGGCGTTTTGAGAATGAACATGACTTACTCCAAATGATAAATATCTAAACAATACTTCCAGTTCTTGAAAAAGAAAAGATCTCATTTACATTTAATTATTCTCACTACGAAGATGCAATATTGTTCAAAGAAGAAGAATCATCATGAGCACAGAACTGCGATTTCAAGTGGAAGGATACCCACTAATGCAACAAGCCCTACTGACTCAGCCAAGAGTCCGAGCTTCCCTATTTCCCCCCCAATGTTAACTTATACAAAACCCTTTGATTTTGAAATGAACACGCAAGTGTGCCTGATAGAAAATGCTACTACTGTTGTGGGCTGTCTGTCCCCTAATCGGAATCCATCTGGTCCAAGATTTCCTCACAGAGAGTACTAAGGACACCCCCACTTTCACATTTAAACAAGAACGCAACGTAAAATAGATTTCTGATTCACACTAATGCCCAAATTAAGAGCTTCATGGATAACCCTATCCTTACCCTCAGCCTGCCATGAGGTGGCCTAACCTTCATAGCTAACCTCCCTTGGGCACTACATAATGTGCTACAAGAAAATAACAGCCTTTCAAGGAAATAACGACATTCCGCTAATAAGAATATCATTGAAAAGTTACACCCAATGCTGGTGGTTAATTCTAGGCTTACAGTAGGCGCTCAGCAGAAAGACGAACCATCAGCCATCCTAGAAGCCAGGACGTTCAATTTGTCCTCCCCAGCACAATAAAATATATCGAATTTAATCAGAAAGAAATTATCACACTCCCCCTAATTGATTATTTCAAAAATATTACGTTGGAAACAAATATTATCACAATTTCACTCACACTTTTCGCAAAACCACACGCAGCCGCCATGATGCCAGATCCATAGTTGCAAGTTTGCCCACCAGGTGGCGCGCAAACAACACATCCGCCAACATGGCCGCCGGGAACCGCAATAATTTATCCAATGGTTATATCGCAGCTGCCGCCGCGCAAAAATTTAAACCGGAGAAGCGCCGTAAGCATTACAGAGAGGCAAAGGGAAGAGTAAAGTAGAGCAAGCTGTGCTCTCCTCCCAGCTTTAACCTGCTTTCGCCCTTTGCCCCTCCAGAGTCTCCCTGCACAACTACCGTCAATTTCTGGGTTCCGGGTTTTCGGACGAACTGACCCTTGGGGGTTGATCTAGGGGAACGTTAGAGTCACCCTGTACAACCCCGTCATTTTGGAGAGAAAAAAAAAATTCGCCCAAAATCGTAAAAATGCAAAGGCTATAGCCTTTGCGTTTTTGCGATTTTCGGTCGGAAAAAAATTGCCTCGGATTTCGACCAAACACACAGGTAACCTCCTTCTGGGACCAAAAACCACAAAGCAAGTCTTAGGAGTCCTATACCGGACTTCGTTAGTGAGAAAATAGGCCCCTAAGCCACCTCGCCCTAACACATTGCGCGCTATTAAGAATACTGCATTCCCTCGCAGACAAACCGGGATTCGGACGAACTGACCCTTGGGGGTTGGTCTAGGGGTACGTTAGAGTCCCCCTGTACAACCCCCGTCATTTTGGAGAGAAAAAAAAATTTGACCCAAAATCATAAAAATGCCAAGGCTATAGCCTTTGCGTTTTTGCGATTTTCGGTCGAAAATAAATTGTCTCGGATTTCGACCAAACTCACAGGTTACCTCCTTCTGGGACCAAATACACATAGCAAGTCCTAGGAGTCCTATACCGGACTTCGTTAGTGAGAAAATAGGCCCCTAAGCCACCTCGCCCTAACACATTGCGCGCTATTAGGAATACTGCATTCCCTCGCAGACAAACCGGGTTTTCGGACGAACTGACCCTTGGGGGTTGGTCTAGGGGTACGTTAGAGTACCCCTGTACAACCCCCGTCATTTTGGAAAGAGAAAAAATTCGACCCAAAATCGTAAAAGTGCAAAGGCTATAGCCTTTGCGTTTTTGCGATTTTCGGTCGAAAAAAAATTGTCTCGGATTTCGATTAAACTCACAGGTTACCTTCTTCTGGGACCAAAAAAACACATGGCAAGTCCTAGGAGTCCAATACCGGACTTCGTTAGTGAGAAAATAAGCCCCTAAGCCACCTAGCCCGAACACATTGCGCGCTATTAGGAATACTGCATTCCCTCGCAGACAAACCGGGTTTTCGGACGAACTGACCCTTGGGGGTTGGTCTAGGGGTACGTTAGAGTACCCCTGTACAACCCCTTTCATTTGGGAGAGAAAAAAAAATTTGACCCAAAATCGTAAAAATGCCAAGGCTATAGCCTTTGCGTTTTTGCGATTTTCGGTCGAAAATAAATTGTCTCGGATTTCGACCAAACTCACAGGTTACCTCCTTCTGGGACCAAAAAACACATAGCAAGTCCTAGGAGTCCTATACCGGACTTCGTTAGTGAGAAAATAGGCCCCTAAGCCACCTCGCCCTAACGCATTGCGCGCTGTTTGGAATACTGCATTCCCTCGCAGACAAACCGGGTTTTCGGACGAACTGACCCTTGGGGGTTGGTCTAGGGTACGTTAGAGTCCCCTGTACAACCCCGTCATTTTGGAGAGAAAAAATTTGACCCAAAATCGTAAAAATGCCAAGGCTATAGCCTTTGCGTTTTTGCGATTTTCGGTCGAAAATAAATTGTCTCGGATTTCGACCAAACTCACAGGTTACCTCCTTCAAGGGTCAAAAAAACACATAGCAAGTCCTAGGAGTCCTATACCGGACTTCGTTAGTGAGAAAATAGGCCCCTAAGCCACCTCGCCCTAACGCATTGCGCGCTGTTTGGAATACTGCATTCCCTCGCAGACAAACCGGGTTTTCGCACGAACTGACCCTTGGGGCTGGGTCTAGGGGTACGTTAGAGTTCCCCTGTACAACCCCGTCATTTTGGAGAAAAAAATTTGACCCAAAATCGTAAAAATGCCAAGGCTATAGCCTTTGCGTTTTTGCGATTTTCGGTCGAAAATAAATTGTCTCGGATTTCGACCAAACTCACAGGTTACCTCCTTCTGGGACCAAAAAACACATAGCAAGTCCTAGGAGTCCTATACCGGACTTCGTTAGTGAGAAAATAGGCCCCTAAGCCACCTCGCCCTAACACATTGCGCGCTATTAGGAATACTGCATTCCCTCGCAGACAAACCGGGTTTTCGGACGAACTGACCCTTGGGGGTTGGTCTAGGGGTACGTTAGAGTACCCCTGTACAACCCCTTTCATTTTGGAGAGAAAAAAAAATTTGACCCAAAATCATAAAAATGCCAAGGCTATAGCCTTTGCGTTTTTGCGATTTTCGGTCGAAAATAAATTGTCTCGGATTTGGACCAAACTCACAGGTTACCTCCTTCTGGGACCAAAAAACACATAGCAAGTCCTAGGAGTCCTATACCGGACTTCGTTAGTGAGAAAATAGGCCCCTAAGCCACCTCGCCCGAACACATTGCGCGCTATTAGGAATACTGCATTCCCTCGCAGACAAACCGGGTTTTTGGACGAACTGACCCTTGGGGGTTGGTCTAGGGGTACGTTAGAGTCCCCCTGCACAACCCCCGTCGTTTTCGGCCGAAAATCGTTTAATAATGCAAAGGCAAAGGCTTTTGCGTTTTTGCGATTTTTGGTCGAAAAAAAAAACTGTCTCCGATTTTTACCAAACTCACAGGTTACCTCCTTCTGAGTCCCAAAAAAACTTAGCAAGTCCAAGGAGCCCGATACCGGAAGTCGTTCGGGGAAAATATCTTTTTCGAGGTCTTAAAAACATATAGCAGGTCGAAGGTCACCGATATCGGACATGGTTTGGAAAAAATACGCTTTGGCGGTGGCACTTACCTCTGTGTCGTGGCGCAGAAATTCGACGACAGTTTCGCATGATGCAGAGGAAAGTGCCTCGGCCCAGGCGAATTTTTTTCTCAATTGAGTCACCTTTCGGGCTTCTTCGACTTGATTACTTTATTGTGGACCTTGTGTCGGCCTGGCACGTGGGGAGTACTAGAACTACAAAGCTGGAGGGTCTCTGAAGCAAGAGGTCAGTGCACTGATCTCTGCTGAGGACTCTCATTTTTATCTGGCGGCTGCTATTGAGAGGGTACTATTCAAGAAGAAGAAATCGTGGATAGATTTGACTCTTTCTCTATTGATCATATACATTATACTGTTAACAAAATAAAATATACAAAAAGATGTACACAATTTTCACAACTATTGTACAGAACTATCAGTCACATGCCAAGTATAAGAAACACATAAATAAATCTTAGTCATCTTCTAGTGAAACTTCACGTTTTCCTTTGAATTTCTTTCCTCTTAATTTCAATTGTCGTCTCTTATTTGACTCCTTTTTCTTTACCTGCTTTTGTATCTTTCGCTTTGCTGCCTTTTCTGGCTCTGCTACCGCCTATTAAGAAAAGGAAAACATTACTGATTAAATTTAATTGCAACACATACATACATATAAAATTTTTGTTGAAATCTATTTTATGACGGCTAAGCATACTAAAAATACTAGTAAGTACATACCTCATGTTTGCGTTTCATCTTGCGCTCGGCACGGACTGACATAATCTGGGTCTGAAGTTTTGTCTGAGCCCTGATAAAGTACTCATGACCAACTGTCTTTTTGATTAGACTCCCCACTTCCTTGGCAAGAGTGCGTAAATTGGCCAAAGGACTTCCTTCTGGGGCTGGCTCGTCGCTAGATTGTTCACGAACAATCGGAGCAAGTAAGTGATGCAGCACTGGTCTTACATAGCCCGAACCTAGTTTTACAACCACAGCTCCAGTCCAGTTTAAAACCATAGTGCGCTGAAATCAAAGATGTTTATTACAATGAAATCCATCAAAATAAAAATGAAGAATTAATGTGAACTTAACATGAGCTTACCATAGTGGTTGACTTTGGGGCATGGACAACTTCCATATTAACAATACGCCTCATTCTTTTTACAAGCCACAGAAGCGAGAGAGGTTTTTGTTTCTCATTTATTTCATTAGCAATAGGAACTCTTAAGTCTGAAGCCAAGTCTTCCCCCAATGTATTTTTTAACATGTCAGCAAAGATAACAAGATTTTTTACAACTTGGAGTAGCAACAATTGACCAACTTCTATTCCAGGAGTAAATTGGGCACAATGATCTAGAATCATTGACCTTAGTTTTGAAGCTGCATTCTCAACAAAGAATCCCAAATTTGGTTTCTCTTCACTTTCCACGGCTGTAATACTGACTTCATTCAGAGCACTGGAAAGTGACTCCATATCAAGTGAATTTAAGATATGAGTAAGAATTTGAGCAGCTGATAATCTAACCCACTCATGAGGGTGTGCCAACAATGCTTGTGCATGTTCCGTTAGATTATAGACATGATCAGAAAACTCACTATCAGAGAGCCACTCAGGGCAGTGGTTACATATTTTGATAACCAATTGCAATGTCTGATAAATATGGTGGTCTCTCATCTTTTCTGTTTCTGATATTTTTTTCTGCAACTCATTACAAGTTGTGCCACTTTCAGGCTCTTCTAGATTTAATTGCTTGTTATATGGAGTATCAACAGCCTTGCTAGGTGCTCTTACAAATTTTCCAGGTTCAGTTTTGTCCTCTTCACTTGCAGTGTAAGAAAATTGTGCAATAACAGCTGGTAGAAGATCAGGCAGATGACTTTTAAATGATTCTTTTTCACAAACAACAAATATGCCACACAATTGAGCAGCAAGTTGACGGTGTGAAACTTGCTTGTCTCTGAGCCATAAAAGACTAATGTTGAACAAGCGATCACGATCATTCTTACTTAACCTTCCAAGCATTTTCTTAATGCATTGTGCGACCATCTTCCGGCACTCTGGAGCATCATCGTTTACAAGTCTTGCTCCCAACATCAGGAAAAACAAACCAGAATGTTTAGAGAGAATATTAACAGGGAAAGAGGATATCACAGAGTTAACCATCTCTAAAGCTGACTCACGTCCAGGTTGGAGTTCATAGTTCAGCTGTGATAAATAGAAAGACAAATGACCCTCTAGCTTTTTGCCAAGAGGATAGTCCATTAAAAACTGATGGAATACTACTCTGGCTTGAACTCTTACATGAGGAAGATCTGATGTGATGCTTAGAGTAGCAACTTTATCCATAACATCATGAATTTCGGGAACAACTAATTTTCTAGATAGGATTGCCTTCAAGAGGGCAAATGCAGTGGCATGTTTATTTGCATCAGATAAGTCTTGTTCCGCATAAAGCAGCAAAGCTTTCAATTGATCCTGGCTTAAGGTATGGTACTTCACATCTCGGACAAGAACAGCTACAGCTTTAAATGCTGCTACAACAAGATCAAAATTGTCTCCCTTACTCAATCCAGCAGCAGCAAATTTATGCAACAAACTAAATATTGCGGATGTTATATCAGCTATGTTGTTTCTTAGGCTTGGTAGGTCTATGCGCAAAAGCCAACTGAGACATTGAAGTGAAATTATACTCAACTTGACATGTTCAGATGACAAGCAAGATTTAAAAAGAGGTATTACAGGATCAATAAGAGGGCGCACATCTTCCCCAGACCCCTTCAACTTTTCATGTTTAAGAAGGAAGTATACAAGTCTTAATCCAAACTCCACAAATAGATGGGCATTCATTCTAGCTGCTACTCTAGCAGCATCAGAACTGGTAATACCAGTGCGTTGCTTTGGTGCTTCTTTTATGATAAAACAGTCTGGGCGGCGTCGAGCTTCAATTTCTTTCTGCTTCATAGTTTTTTCAGACTTTTGCTGCTTTAGTGATAAAGCAGGAATGCATTCACTAGCCACACCAACAGCAAATATGAGAAGGCCTGAGGGAGACACTAGTGCATTCTCTGAAAGACCTGAAACTATTTGACGTAAGCATTCACTTGCTTTATTTACTATCTTATGGGAGTGGGCAGATTGAATTATTTCTTTAAATGGAATTAATAAATTAGTCAAGTGACTCTCACTAACAAACTGAGCTGTAACATGAAGTGTATTGTAACTCTTGGTACTCTGTGCTTCATGGAGTTTGGATGCTATCTTGCCTTCTTCTTTTTCTTCAGCAGCAGTACCAAACAAATCAAGTTTACAGACTTCAATGATATATGGAAGACTTTCATCAATGTCACCTGCCTTAAAGACTTCTTTCAGTGCTATTAAAACTGAGTGAATAGAGAATACCAGCACATGAACTTGGAAGCCTCTAGTGAGAAGAGTTGTCATCTCTTGCAGGAGAGTTCCCAGAAAAGAGGGACCCAAGGACACCATAACTTTCTGAAGTGTCTCTCTAGTAACACGTCGCACAGAATCAAGACGAGATTTCAAAAATGTGCACAACTTAACAAGAACTCCAGGTAAATTTTTAATGAGCATTTCTTTGGGTAGCCTTTGCAAGAGTTTTACCACAGCAAGAGCCATTGGTACTCTCAGAACTTCCTCTTCCTCTGCATCCCGATCATGATAGGTATTCCTTATTTGCTTCTTATTTACTTTATGAACACTTTCAATTAGAGTTCGAGCAATAAGTGCCCGATGCAACTGAGGGAGAAGACCACTAGTAATTGTTTGAATTACCCGTGTTGCTGCAGAAGGACAGAGGACCACTTGTCTCTCAACAGCAAGTTTTATTTGTTGAAGTTCATTTTCTTCAGTATCCATTTCAATTTCCTCTCTGTTCTCTTCAACATCCATTTCTTCAACTAACTCATCAATAGTGCTGTTACCATTTTCTTCAGTTTGGTTTGATAATTCTTCAATAGAGGAGAGTGAAGGACCTGCATCATTGACCTTTTCTTTCGCTACAAGAGAAACTTGTGAGCTGGTTGGAGTTTGACCATCCACCATTTTCTTCACTTGTGCTTTAGATAGATCAAAGTGGAAAGCATCTAGAATATTCATGACGATCCGAACAAGTTGTTTTTGAAACATAGAGCTCATCCTGAGACGGCCTAAATAATATCGAAGAAGAGTTTCATATTGGTGCCAAGGTAGTAGACGAGAAACAACACTTATAGCCTTTAAAAAAAAAAGGAAAAGGGTATAAATAAATTTTACACAATAATTTAAATGTCAATATCCTGCAGCTACTTACTCTAATAGCAGCATCAACCAAGCTATTTTTACTGGCATATTTCTCTGAACTGATGAATTGAGAAACCAGAGGTAGAATGAACTGGGTTAGGGTTCTGGTGGTGGGCATTTTCTGCAATGCTTCAAATACTTCACAAAACCTAAAAATAAATTGAAATGGTTAGACAAAATAAACCGAAATATTTAGAAATCGTTACGGTTTACAGAACACCACTATTTCTACTTGCTTGAGTAATGCTCGAGTTTTCCTATGAAGTTGTAAATGTTGAAGATTCTCGAAGAAATCTACCTCAACATCCAACTTATTTGTGAGGAGGTTCAAATCTCTGAGGACAGGATGCAACATACCACACTCCCTTGCCTATTTATCAAAATTGGTACATACAATATGTAGTCAAAATGCACTGCAATGTGCTGGCTGAAACCCTTACAAAAAAAGCCAAAAACACAACTTCAAAAACTACATTATAATACATACCATCTCTCCTAGCAGTAGTACACCCTCAGAGTATAAGTTTTCATTACTATCTTTATTAATAGAGTTTCGAATAAGAGTCAAAATAGTTGTATCAACAAGAAATTTACAGGACGCTTCATCATTTCTAAACTGAAGACTGAGTGATGGAGCAACACGCCGCAAGCAATGAGAAGCAGAGTCACGAAGGGACATGTCCTTATCCTTTGGAAAGAAAAATAGTCTCAAACAAAAGAATTTAAACCCAATAATTATATAAACTTGTTTACTTATTTTAAATATTTACCGAGCGAATGACATAAAAACAGTGGTGAATTACAATAACTCCTAATTCAACTGTTAGTTTGCCTTCATCTAACAAGATCTGAATTTTTTTGAAAGCATCAAGCCTTGTGTCAAAGTCAGGTTGTTCAACCCAACGTTTGTCATATGCATTCAAATTACTCGCTACAGATGACAAACAGTCCATTTCTTCTTTTAAATTTTTGTGAATTAAGCCTGTAGACTCAGCAATGGTGTTGATTAAAGATATTAGCATTTTCCTTCCTGCCACACCATTGACACAGCTAAACAAGGCTGCTATTGGCCTGTAATAGAATTCACAACATAGGAAATGAAAAGTGCACAAATAAATATAGGTTACCATCACTAAAATTTCAAGTAATTACTGTATATAGATATGAGGGTCTTCCACATTCTTCACCAAATGATTAAGAGTGTTCATCATTTTTAGTACATTTTCTTCATCTTCATGAGGCGTGGATATTCGTCTTGTTAATATAGGAAGTATAAGTTGAGCCAAAATTGCACTTGTGTCGGGAGCTCTAACAAACTCAGAAACATAGGAGAGTACCAGCAACTCCTGTTTGTTCAGGCCGGATCCACGCTTGATATTTGCAGCAAGTCTTATCCTAAATCTCTCTAGTATACTTCTAATATGGGGAAACAAAAGTTTGCTGCCCAGATTAACTTCTTGTGATACTGTAATAGAAATTCGTCAGTTATAGACGATGTAACAGTAATAATAAATTTCAACAAAATCCAGAAGTCTACTAACAATTTAAGGCATTGATTTCATTGTCATTCAATGACAAAACATTAGAAACTTGAATAACGGGTGCTCTTTCTTCTAAATAAGTTTCATCTACTTCCATGTCATTTTCATCTATTTGCTTGTGGTCTTTAAGAGTCAACAAATTTTCAAGAATTTCCATTATAGACCCAATAACCGTCTGATTTGTTTTGAGTCCCAGTAATAACTTCATCATTGCTGAGAGTGGATTTGTGCTTGTTGAATCTTGTGGATGTGTTCCAAACAAAATGAAATATCTGGAAAAGAAATAAACAATCAGAAAACACCCTGGCAACATCTGAACAAAAATTACAGCAGATAAACAGTTTTTAAACGAAACCTTGGATGCTGACTCCAGACAACAAACAACTTCATTAACGCTGTTGGACTGTGTACACCTTCAAGTGGAAGACGGTCAACCAGGGGAAAAACAAAGACCCGTAGAACTGTGTTCATCTCACACAAACTCCATGGATATGCCTCAAAGCGGTCAAAGAATTGAGTAAGCACTTCAATACAAGATGTTCTTAGTCCTCGAAGAATATTTAGGAAACCAACATGAATCTCATCCCTGAAGTAAAAAAAATATTAAGGCAAGTGCTTAAGTAATGAGAACTTATTGAAGAGAATACATTTTTAATAAACATAGAGTCTACAAACCTTTTTTGGAGGATTCCATCTACAGTTGCTCCTACAAATGTTAGCAATTGAAGTATTAAAGACAATAGTCTATTACCCATTAAGCCTCCAAATCTTTCTTGAACTACTGAGAGTAGATTTACAACACTCTGAAGTCGACGAGGAGGTATAACTTTTTCTAGATCAATATTAGACTGAATTGATTCGGCCATTAAGGCTAAGTTACCTGGATATTCAACATAAATAAATAAATTTATTTTAAACATACAAAAGAAAACAAAAGAAAAAACAACTACCAAATGCTAGTGTATTTAAGACACGCAAATAACGAACCTTCAAGATAAGGATCGAAAAACCTAAATGCCATTTTCACAAAAATTAACATTTCATCTTCATGACAGCCAGCAAGGAATCGGAATACAAGAGCTCGCCTCATTGCTGGACCAGCCTTTCCTCCAGTTCTCATTCCAGTCTTGGCTACCATTTTACTGTACACCAATCTCATAATGATTGGTATGAGTTGAGGCCGATGTTCCTCCTGGATTATGCCAGAGTCTTTGTCTATTCTGAATTTCGTAACTTCATTTTTAAATGATTTATTATCAATCAGAGAAAACAAATGTTGAGAGTATGGAACAAGATATTTGTGCTTGTATGTTAAAACACATTCCAGAGCAGCTTTCTGTATATCTGGGTTCTTATGAGAAAGCAAATCATTATAAACTCTGTTTAACTCAGGCTCCCTATACATCACAAGAGGAGCTCGCATTTTTGATAAAAGTCCAAGATGAGCAAGAAGGGTCCTGTAATTATAAGACACAATATAAACCAACAATGATGGAATGGTTGCATCATTTGATAGAAGTGGACACTCACTTTGTTAGCAAACGAGCAGAAGGTTTCCCATCAGAATGTGGATCTGAGTCAGGATCTGACTCAGATTTCTTTTTCTTTCTTATTTTTGTTGTATCTGAACTGCTATCATTGTTGATGGTATCATTCTCTACATCCCCTTCCCTCTCACCTTCCTCGGCGTTCTCATTATTGTCATTGTCGGAATCATTGTCTAAATTACTTTCCTCCACAAAATTGTCTTCATGGTTATGCTTCTTAATATCCCAAACAGAAGCCACCTCAGCATTTGATCTGTAGTATTCCTCTCTGAAAATTATATAACCAATTAATGGTATGAAAAATATTTAAATTGTAGGGATATGTATTACGACCAAAACCTTACTGCATGAATGTCAAAAAATAGCTGGCAATGTCACGATTTTTTTTTTCACAAACTTCTGGGAAATGATGGGTTGTTTGCCAAAGGAGGAGTCTATAATGAGCATAATCAGGCTTGTCATCAACTGAATTTAGAGAGGCGTGGAGTTCGTTGACTTGTGGAGCTGTACCACAAAATGGAAATACAAAATATAATAAGCTAAAATTGAAATCTAACACAAAGAAATGTTTAGAAAGAATAAAACACACTTACAATTATAATCAGTTTCGTTTGCAAAACCCTGTAATGGTGAATAATCCCGTTGATGGGTAGCTAAGGTTAACTGGCCATGGAAAACTGGCCAAAACTCAGCTGGGGTCATACCAGTTGCATAAGAGGCCACAAGTAGTTGCAAGGGCTCCCACAGTAGTTGAAAGTTCACATAAAGAGAACCTAGAATGAAGTATAAGGGGGCCTGAAAGGAAAATGACAATTAAAACTTTTAAAAACACAACTTTTCCACTTCAAAAAGCAACATACAAATCTGTAGCTAGGATGCCTGATGAGAGTTGATTGGGTTACTTCAAATGAAAGCTTTTGAAAATATTGGAGTTTGTCCCTGTATTCAGTAATAGTAGCTGCCGTGTTTTCAGCCTCTAGGCATAAGCCAAACATTGAGTGAAGCTCTGGTGCAAGCGGCAGTTGGCATAAAATACGACAAGTCATTTCTCGCACCTTAAAACATGGACCAGAAAAATACATGACAAATGACCCCAACAGAGCAACGTTGTAATAATTTTAAAAATAGTTCTAGAAATAAAGATATTTTAACGAACCGAATGGAAAGGGGAGGTCAAATTCATTTTTAGACTTTCATAAACTGAAAGAGAAAAACTGCTAGGATCCTTGATGGATGTCAGGTCTGTGTGTGCTACATAGAGATTCACAGCACGAAGTGCACCGAGTTGGCTGGGACTGTGTTGAGAGGCAGGAAGCAATGATTCCAGCATTAAGTTCACAGACAAGACAGATGCAAGTCCTTTGTTAGATTCTTGTACTTTAATGACAGCTTCAAGGCTAACAATAAATAATAGTAACAACTGTGATAGCAGTGTCTCAGTGTTCGGCCTCACTTCATTTGTACCTAAAAAAAAGGCAAAACAATTTAATCACATTCTATACAATACATGAATTCTAGTCAGGCAAAAAAAAAAAAAAAAAAAATTGTTAGAAATTACCATAAGTATTTTTAACAATCGATAAAGTGGTTGTAATCTTCTGACATAAAAAGAGTAAGAGCTTCTGTAAAATACTCTGGACATCTGTTTGATTGAAAGGTCTCACATGGGGTAAGACACGTAAAGCATAAATCATTTCATTAAATGACTCCAGGTGGTCATCTGCATTCATTTTCTTATGATTTTCTATTATCGCCAGCAGCTTGCTAGATATATCTTGAGGATTACAGCCAGCACTGTAGGAAAATGACAATAATTAATTGAAATTAGAAATGAAATAATGAAATATCACCTTACTTATATAAATAACAATATTTATTACCTTAATGATGATGAGGTAAAATCTAGAAGGTAGATGTCTGAGTCATTTTTACCATGATTCTGACACAACAGGGGTACTTTGAAATGAACAAGCTGTGCTAGAATTTGAAGTCCTAGACCATCATCACTACCAGAAATGAAACCAGCGGTAACAATTTCCAGAAGGCGGGGTAAAACAAGTGTATCAAGAGCACTCCAGCTTAATACTTGTTTAACAAAGGCCAGAATAACAGGTGGTGGTGACATTGCAAGAACCTACAGAAAGTTATTAGGAATCTGAGTTTTGCACAGCAGAGGGCTGAGTCCAGTCTCATGGGAGTTGTACAAGAGTCTGGTCAAAATGTTAATAAGTAGATGTTGGAATAAATGAGAAATGTCAAATACCTTAGTACTTAATTTTACAGTACGGTCTTGCGGTAAGCTGACAGTTGGTGACATAAGTAAAACAGCAGTAATTGCTGATAATTCAGATAGAACAATATCTGGTAACTGGGATGGGCTAGCATAGATTGATAATATGAGATCCACCACTGAATTTGGGGATGTAACATGGACGGCTTCACAGTGATCACACAATTGATGAACCACCTTTAGGACTCTTAGAATAGCATCAGAAGCCTCAGGCTTCCCGGATTTCCAAGCAGAATAGAATTGTTTCATAGACACCTAAACCAGATCAATATTTTACAGTGGTTGTTCAGTTAAATATTCAGAATAATTTGATAATTTTTTTAGATTTAATCTGTTACTTGTACATACCTGTATTGCTTCCCATAAATACGACAGCCCACCAGGATGAATTTCCACAACAAGGTGAGACAAGGTATGAGAGAATAGATTGAGAAGAGTATCAGTACGAAACGAATCATTTCCCAAGGACTGCATGATAATGAGGAGGACATTTTGAGAACAACTGTGCAGCTGATTTTTTATTCCCTTTAACCATGAAAATATAAGTCTTCCGCAACCTTCAGCATCCTGAAAATATATAATAGAGACATATGTAGCTGATTCAACTCAGAATATTCAATTTCTTTCTAATGCTTGTCTTTACCTCAGGTTGCTCTTCTAAATGACATAATATCAGTTTCAAAAAAGCTGTTTGATCTTTTACTTTACGTGCCAAAAATGCAAAACTATCAGCAGCAAAGAAGTGAATATATTTTTGTCTTTTGGAGGATAAAAGTGGCAGTAAGCTTGAGAGCACTGGTCCAATATTGCGAACCATACAACGCCACAAAAATTTGAAGAGGTAAGCTAGACAATGGAAAGACCATTCCAATACTTCAGCCTCTTTACAGTTAAGGAAGGATACAATTTTGGCAAGGAAGTCTGGATAATAAGGGTAGAAATCTTGTCTGAGGTCTCTTGCCAAAGCAACCACCATACTGTAAAGCAGAAGAGAAGAATTAATATAAAAGAGTCATAAAATAAACAGGGCAATCTCGATGGAAATATAGCAACATACTCAAGCAATGACTGCACTGTCAACGGATCTTTCTTATCCAAGTGATTTAACAAAGATGCAACAACTCGATCACGTAAAAGCACAAGCTGGGCTAGGGTTTGTACATCTTTGACTTCAGAACGAAATTCGTTCCAGCCTTGCGAACAATTCAGATCATTCCATTTTTCTAAGCCTTGATGAAAATATGAGTCAATGTCATCTTCAGCGGTCTCTTCATTTCTGTGCCCAATCCGATGGATGACATCTACATTTATATTGGCAATGCGATCAGCGAAAGGAAGAAACTGAAAGAAAAGTATATTTATCATAATAGTAAGAAGAAAGTAACCAACACAAAACACGAGGAATCAATTGCAAGAATCGGCTGCAGATGTATTTGATTTGTAAGTGCTTTGACCAGGATAAGTGAGGAATGTACGAAAACACAATTTATGTCATTAATGGATCATACTTTTACACGCTCTCGGTCACCTTTTAGAGGTTATGCTTCGACTTACCCGAATAGTATTCCTTTCTTTATGTTTAGGAGGCATTTTAATGCAGACCTTGTTCGGCAAGAATAATTCAGAAAACCAGAAGGCTTTGTAGACAAAATAATCAACTATATCACAACAGGATTATCATGAAATCCTATTTTGAAATGCCAGTTGCGGTCAAAAACACATGGTGCTGTCTGTCCATGTTGCTGTTGGTGTTGGTAAACGAATGTAACTAGTCAGCGATTTCTCATAGTGGTTCGTCGCTTTCTACATGGTGAGAAACCTTTCGAAAAGTAAAACAAAAACTAATTCAAAGCGCAAGCGCAAAAGGCACGACAGATCTATTTGCAGAACTATGCTGTAGTTTGTAGTTGTCGGATTTTCATTGGCAAGAAAAACCTAAGCAATCATGTCGCTGAAGCTCCAGTGTAGTTTTCATTGATTTTTTTATTTCACCATTTCAGGCAATGTGGATATTCTGAAGTGAGCGGGAATATTTAAAATTGATTCCACCAAACACGAGAATTATATTCAAAGCAATAGGTTTTGGTTTTATTCAATTTCCTCAAAAAGTAACAGAAGTATTTGAGAATGAGAATTAACTAGAAATACCAGCTCTACATGATTTAAATAGAAAGTAACTACTAGAACTGAACAGTCTGTGACTAACAAGGACTTATGTTACACATCACATACAGTTATACAGACATATCATTGACTCTTTCACACAATAACAAAAGGCTGATTTTCTGGAAAGTTAAAAACACTGTAATAAATTTTTTTTTAAGAAGTACTTAGACAGAACAGGGAGAAGATCTGACAATTTAAAGGTTGAAATACATAAAACTCTATGGATCTATGTCTGCCAAGAATTATAGAAAGGGCATGGTCAAGCCTCAGACACAGAAACTCCATATTGAACAAGTAAGAATTTTTTTAAAAAAATCAATCTTCCTTGATTTAAATTTTACAAAAATTTAAGGGTAGAAATTAGAAAGAAAAGGCAAGTCTAAATCCATACAATAGATTATCCCTTACAAGGCAGCTAAACACATCAAAACATTTATACTAAAAATCACAGCAATTCAAAACTAAACAAAAAAAAAAAAAAACTCTTTCTAGTGACAAAGGAATTCTTTTTTAATATTTAGCTGTATAGCCTTGAAATGACAAAAGCCATAAGCCCTGAACATAATTTAACAAAAGTCAAAAAGGGACTAATTCATTTTTCCATATTGAGAGCTTGGATAAATTCTTCTAGTTTCTCTTGTATCAACCGAACTCGCTCTGAAAGAACACAAATAGGCAAAATTCACTCATGGAAATAAACCAAACCAAGTCAGATTTAGTATAAATTCTGAATACAATAAAGCTGTTTATTTAAGAACAATAACTTACTTAGTTCCTCAGCTAAGAGAACTCTTCTTCCTGTGAGAAGCTTCCGTTTTTTCTCAGGGTCTTGGCTATACTCTTCAAGAACTTCTTTTACTTCTTTTTCAAGACGGCGAGCTTGAGATTTAAAACAAAAAGTATTAGATGCTAGATAACTAATTAAGCAAAGCAAGTGTTGAGAGAAAAACTAGTTTATCTATGCAAGCTTACCTTCTCTGTTCATGACCTGTTGCCTGAGAGCATTTGAGGTTACTTTCAAAACTTGATGAATTCTCCAGAACATGACCACATCACTGCATTCAAGCTATAAATATGAGAGCATGCAAAAATAAAATCATATTGCACAGGATAGTAATAGTAATATAAACGTTCCTGACAAACAAGATACAAACCTCAGTTTCAAGACCTTGATTATACAAATAAAAACCTTTGCGACAGTCATATGCACGGGCTAGACTGCGGTTTAAGAAATGGCGCCGGAAAACAACATGCCATGTGTCCCGTACATAATCATTCTCAACATTGACACCAGATCTTTGCAAGTTTTTGCGTACAGCTGCTAATTCATCGTAGGAAAGAGAAGGAGAATGTTTCTGAAAAATTTTAAATAGATATTTAAATTGATTTGATTGATCGAGATCACACAAGATAAGGAACAGTGGCAACACTCACATGATCTGAATACAATATTTTGTCTAGCTCTGATTTCACAGCACTACGTTTCTTTTGTTCATCCGTTTGATAAGTCCAGTGCAACCAGCGTTCACTTCTTCCTGGTCCAACCAAGTCCCTGATTCTTTCCTCCGTCCCCTAAAAATATATAAATTTTCTTTTTAATGAGAGATTAGGGAATATTACAGAAAGATATAGATATACTGCAGAAAGGTCATTAAGAGTGGGTAAAAAGTAAGATTTGAAACCTATAGGTTGATTTGACCTATTGATTTACCTTTAACTTTTCTCTTAGACTTTCTTCTAAAAATTTCACAGCTAGATCCCACTGGTGTTTATCTGTCACAGAGCGATCTTCTAGAGTATTGAGTTGTATTACCCTCAACATCTCAGATGCCTTTATTAAGAAAAGGGAAAATCACATGTTTTACTTACATTATTAGTATTTGAAGGCAATTCTGTAAAAGCAGGTGAAATGAAATAAATACCTTGTCTTCCCAAGTATGACGTTGGAAAGCATCATTAACTACAGCTTCTTTTAAATTATCAAAAATATTGTCATGATTTTTTGATTGCTTCGCCTGCTTCATAAAATGCTCAAATTCATCCCGCAATCCTTCCCATCCAGTTTCAACAGCTCGTTGGGGTAACTGTTGATCAGCAAGCTGCTTGAGCTTTATATCAACGGTTGTATTGAACATACCTTTAAAAAGTAATAATGAGGTGGATTAATAATGATACGTAATTATAGTGGGGTCTCTAAGTTCAAATTAAATTTACACAAGTCAAACAAACCAGCGTCATTAGTTTGAGCAGCTGGTAGATATATATTTTCAAATATATGCATGTTGACTTTCTGCCAAATCTTTTTCATAAACATTTCTTCCCACTGAAGAGGTGAAACTTGACTTAAGTTGATAATTTCATCCAGGATTTCTCCACGTGCTTTTTCAAATAATTCATCTCTGTCAAGTTCTCTAAGTCTGTAAGCCAAAGTTAAGGAAATGGCATACAGAGGTGGTAGACATAGAAAGCAATATAGTTTGAATCTAACAACCTCTCCTATCTACACCGATAGACATACCTGGGAAAGTTGTTTTTCCACTCTGTCTCTAAGTTAAATCTTGTAGCTTTGAATGCATCAGCCTGTTGCTCTACTGTATCACGTACCATCTTCCAAAAGCAATCTGCTACTGCTAATGTTAAGTTTCGGGTTGTGACTTGACTTGAGAGAATACCTCCATCTCTGAGGGGAAGAAATCAATTACAAAACGAAAGCCTTAAAATGTACTTCGGAGTCATGGATGTCCTTACTTAAATAATTTTGAGCTGCGGAAGAAGGTTTGCTCATAATCTCGGATAGATTGGATTGATTCATCTTTCCCTCCCTTTCCAGTTACTACAGCATAGTACCCAAGAGCCTTCATGGGAAAAAGACGGCCTGCTAGTATTTTTTTGATCTTGAAACCAAAGACAAAAATAGTTAAAATAGAATAGAAGAGTTTTAGATACACTTCCCTGCTTCAGTGCAACACTAGCCTCTCTGCCTCTCAAATTTTGTAGATAGGCTAGTGTTGTGTTAAGCCTCAGTTTATCAAAAGATCACTCACTCTGTCTGGGTTTGTCAGATTTTGTTCCGCAAGATCAACCTTAGTAAGAACAAAGATTGTCCGTTTCCCTTGCGGATCCATCTGAGATACAAGGTCCGTCACATTACTACGCTCTGCATCAACTGAACCATCTTGAATACAAAGAATAATAGCATTTGGATTTGACATATATGTCTGAGTCATCTGTCTAATGGCATCACGAGTATCAGTAGCCATGTCCACAGTCTGGGTCTGCAGACCATAAAATAGCATAACACAGAATTAAAAAGAAATTTTGAAAGAATCAATCAATAAGAAAAAATAAGAACAAAGAAGAAATGCTTACACTTATAATTCCTGGTAGGTCAACAAGCACCATCCTTTGAAGACCAGGTCCTTTGACTGACATGGAGATTACTTCATTGCTTACAGTTTTACCCCTGAGAACACTGTTTTTCATACGAATTTCAACCTTGATTCAAAACAAAAAAAAATGGTTCAATTGATGTACATTGAAAGAAGGTCACTTTGGCAACAAGAAGAAACTAGAAATCATCATACCTCCCGTCTCAGATCAGCAAGATCTGATTCTTTGGTCAAGTCAAACTCACGAGTACTATCTTTAAATTCTGCAATGTGATATGGCCCTTCACTAAGAGTAACTTTCACTGGCGCCCTTGTCATCATCTCTCCAGCACCTCTAAATATGAAAAATTTACATAGGAAAGGTTTTCATTGTCAATTTATGTCATTCCAAATTTTGATGCAGTTCAAGATAAGTTAAGATAAAGTATATTTTACCTTGGAAATATGCGAGCTTGGGCTATCATTTCAAGAACTGAGGTTTTACCCGAACTCTGATCTCCTACAACAACTACTCGTGGGAGATGATCTTGCGTTTGATAACTTGTATCATAATCACTTAGTTCATCCAGGACCTCAGAATACATATCAATTAAAGATTTCTGAAAAGTAAGAGATAAGGGATTAAAATTTGTTAGGTTCTCTTGTTTTGTTTTTCTTTTCAGAAATTTTCCACAAGGTAATTCATTGAGAAATAGAGAGCCAATACCTTCAACTTCTTTGTGTCCACTTTGCTTCCTTTGAGTAAAATTTGTCTTCTTAACTCTTTATTTTCCTTTTCAAGATGCTCCAGCTCCTTTTGATATTTAAGCTGTATGGCAATGAGCTCAGACTGCATTGCTTCTAAACGTTGCTGAGATGTTTCTTCAATTTTAAGGAAAGAAGGGCAGTTTTAGAGTACTGCTTAAGAATCACTAAGATATATGTTGGGACAATATGGGGGAAAGCAGAGTGAAAACACCAATTATTTCAGTACTTGCTGATTTGGCTTACACTCATTCTGAACTAGATGTATACAGCATTTCTTAGCCATTCGTTATTTTTGGTGGGAAATAAAAAACAACATTGTAGTCAACAACACGCAAACTATGACCATTACATTCTTAGTGAGATGCAAAAGGAAAAAGAGATGTTGCAAATAAATATTGATAAAAACTGTGCATAAGCAGCCAGAAAGCATCAGGCAAAAATAAATAAATAAGTTCAGTTAGTTTATTTAAAAATCACCCAATTAAAGAATGATTGTTTAGGGTGAGGAAGAGACCATTCAATACGTTCATCTCTCACCTTGTTTACGTCTTTCTTCATCGGCACGAGTGAATGGGGCTGCATGAAGGACAATGTCACTTTTCACCCCTGCCAAAAACATTGTTTGAATCTTAATAACAGTTTCTAGCATGGTGATATGTACATGCATAGAATTAAAGGTGTTTCATTGGAAAACTTTAGTCTTCATCAACTTTTAAGAGAGGGTGGAGGGTGGGGGTGGAAAGGCAGCAGTGGGGACAACTAAGATTTGGATCACGAAAGCAAGCTGTAATGTCTCCTTCCTATTTTCTGTATGTACTTATCAGCATTCCGTTAGAACCTATACCTCCTCACCTCTTACCATGTAAATTTAAAGAACAAGTCATCATTTAATAACTGACTGGTATTAATTTTCTACTTTTTTCCTAAAACAGTTATGTGCTGCAATAGCGTACTCTACTTTACTACATCAAAATTTATTGTTTATCAGAGAACACACCTGTCACAAGCTGGCCTAAATGATCCACCAAATTCTCGACACCTATCAGAGAAAAAATAAACAACAGAAATAAAACCTTTTAAAGTGCAGAATTAAAAACAAGTAGAAACAACAAAGAGAAAACAAAAAAACAAGGAGACTTTTACAGCCAATGAATGCAATTTTTGAAAGTTGCACCTCAGAAGCTTAGTTAAAAGGGAAAATGCAAGCTTAATAGAGAGTATGCTATGAAAAATTGATTGCTAAAGCGGGCAGTAAAGATCTCAAATTAACATGAAAATAAAATTGTACAACAACAATATCTGTGAAGTTGTCATGCTTTTTACTAGCTAAGGAACTTTAACTTTTGGCTAAGAAATGCACATTTCTTTAAACAATGAATACTACATGAAATACAGTAAACTGCTTTATTTTTCTCTACTTGAAAAAAAAAAAATCATAATGAAAATAAAATCTAAGTTACTTGCCATTCATGAGTCGAGAAGGACGAATATTTCCGTCTTCTTTGCTTGCAGCTTCAATGGCATTTTCTAGTTTCATATCCCACCACTCTTTCATATTTTTCACTTTTTCTTCACCAAGAGTACGCAAACGTGGGTCTAGGGAAAAGAAGGAAAAAAGAATTAAATGCTCTAATAAATTATTTTAAACTTTAAGCACCTATGTATAACATTTTGCACACTTTGTAGTAGCATTTGGACATACCCAATTCCATATTCCCAATATTTCCAACAACTTTATCCCTAATACTCTGAAGAGAAGTAAAAACAGAGTCAATCTTTTCTGGTTCAGGATAATATTGTTCAAGCCATGACATATCAGGGAGAACTGGGAGGCTTTTCTTCCATTCATCATAAGACTACAAAACAGACAAGTAGTTTAAAGAAATTCTTGCATTTTAAGAATTGATATTCACCATTAAACTCTACCTTGCTCAAACTCATTCCGCCACTGATTGCTCCACCCAGAACAATATATCGAAGCTTTAACACACCTCTTATTGCTCTAGCAATAAGCATACCTACACCACGAGTAGGTACTGCAACTATTGAAATAGGCTTCACACGTAGAAGTGAAGAGTGATTGTTTCTTCCTAAGTTACGTTGGGCACAGACTTGACTAAAGTATCTCATGTCTTTGGACATAGGTGCATTGTAAATGGCAAATAGTATACTCTTTCTACATGCTTTAGAGGGCCCTCCATTGTAGACAGCCTTTGATACGTTACTACCAGATATTAAATTAGTTTGAGTGAACTGTGGTTTATAACGTATTCGATGGCATGACCGTTTCAGCAGCACAACGGCCACACTGCAAAGAACATACCATTATGAGTAACAGAATGTATTAAATGAAAGAATATGTTGATAGCAGGGTACAAAAGTAACACCCAGACCCAAGCCCTTTAAAACTATTTGACAATCAAAATTGAAAATTTCGTCAGATGCAATACTGGAGGATAGTTGAAATTCCAATAATTTAAGACATGTCTCACAAGTCACACTCCATTATGGTTGAAACGTTAATTTCCGATCTTTCAAATGACCCTAATATTATAAGATTTACTTGTTCGTGATATTAGTTCAACTAGGTAACTAACAAAACATAGTTTTGAACACAATACTCGTTCTCTTCACATTTACCTAAAATATCCATACTGTTGTAAAGAACGAGTAAAAAAGAAGATAAAACATTAAACCGGCAACATAACCTTAAGAACCTTGAGTGGAAGCGAAACAAGTTATCAGAAGGTGCTGGTAAACCAAGAAGTATTCAAATGAAATAATTTGATTTTCATCGAACTTCGTTGGTGCTTTTACCGGAGAAAAAAAAACTCAAAATACATCATGAACATAACAAAAATTGGTTATGATACCCTCATGGGAGGATGAAAACACTCACCCAAATTTTCCACGAGGTATAACATCCATTGTGCTTCCGGGTAAATAATTCTTTTAGGTTTCTACGACTTTTAAAGTGCTGCAAGTGTCATATACTCCCCCTGCTCAAAATTTAAGGACATTTCGTCAGCTAGTCCTCTCTGTTCGTCTGACACTTTCGACTCACACTGCCTGTTTGATCTAAATTTGTCATTCATCCATTCATTCCGCATGAATCCACAAGGCCGGGACAGCTAGCTGAAGTTCAAAGTGTACCGGGCTCGGGCACTTAGAAAATTTCCTCTCCGGGAAAGGCACCCACTACTGTTTTTCGTTTAAGTCCCAAGCCCCGTACAATGTAATTGGAACTGAACCTCCTTCTGGGACAAAAAAACATATAGCAAGTCCTAGGAGTCCCATACCGGACTTCGTTAGTAAGAAAATAGGCCCCTAGGCCACCTCGCCCGAACACATTGCGCGCTATTAGGAATACTGCATTCCCTCGCAGACAAACCGGGTTTTCGGACGTACTGACCCTTGGGGGTTGGTCTAGGGGTACGTTAGAGTCCCCCTGTACAACCCCCGTCATTTTGGAGAGAAAAAAAATTCAACCCCAAATCATAAAAATGCAAAGGCTATAGTAGCCTTCGCATTTTTTGCGATTTTCGGTCGAAAATAAATTGTCTCGGATTTCGACCAAACTCACAGGTTACCTCCTTCTGGGACCAAAAAACACATAGCAAGTCCTAGGAGTCCTTAACGGACTTCTTTAGTGAGAAAATAGGCCCCTAAGCCACCTGCTTTGCCCGAGCGAAATTTTTCTAAGTGTCGGCTCGAAAAATTTCTCCCACAAGATACACTTTTCTGGGCGTTTTGAAGCCTAGTTAACAACATATCGAAAGCAAACAAAACCATTCGAGATTAAACTTGAAAGAAATACGTACGTAAACCGAAAAAAAATGGGGATGACCTACCCATCCCTTGAAGGGACCCCACGGGCTTAACTTCGGAGTTCAGATGGGATCCGGTGTTTCCCCGACGAGTAAGATACTCAGGGCAACCGCCTTTCCGCGAGCTACGGAGAACGGTGGGTAGGTGGATATATCTCTGGTCGTACGGTGGTTAGCCGAACTGCCCTGTCCCCAGGACGTGGAATAGCTATTTTTGGAGCCAGATTCTAGGACTTATGACCCCACGACCGACCGCCAGTCGTGGGCACGGGATTGAACCCATGTGCCGAGTCTCACAGACACCCCACGGCTTTCGCGGCACTAAGACCACTAGACCGTCGGCTATTCCATGAGAAGTCTCGGTTGAAATGGGGGGTTTGAATTCCACTCCGTATAGTTGTTGTCCTCAGAAAAATTAAATTTTCAGCTAAGATTCGAACCTTCGTTCTGCCACTCTCCGGGCAGCCACTATGCCGGCACGCCTACGCCGTTGCGGTATGCGAAGCCGGACAACTAGGAGTCATGCTGCGCGAGAAGCCACAGTCACCGAAGAAACGAGCCCGGTGTCATCAGTGCGCCTGCTCTCCGTAATTTGGAAGGCCGGCCCCGTAGCGTCATTGGTACCGACACTGCTCCTGGCAGTGAAGGGCAATGGTTCAAAAGCCACGTATTTTTTTTTTTTTTTTTTTTTTAAATTTTTGTTTTCTTTGGACGAATTGTTCTTTCCAGCTATACCGTCCTTGTGACTTGGGCAACTGCAAAATGGCACGGCGACAAAATTTTAAGTCAAATGCCACCGGCTTTCCACAGAAACACACACTTTACTTCCCTATTCGGTTCGCGCTCTGCAACGGGCCAACGAGTGCGTGGAGCAGGACGGCATTCCCTCGCAGACAAACCGAGTTTTCGGACGAACTGACCCTTGGGGGTTGGTCTAGGGGAACGTTAGAGTCCCCCAGTACAACCCCCGTCATTTCTGAGAGAGAAAAAAATTCGACCCAAAATCATAAAAATGCAAAGGCTATAGCCTTTGCGTTTTTTGCGATTTTCGGTCGAAAATAAATTGTCTCGGATTTCGACCAAACTCACAGGTTACCTCCTTCTGGGACCAAAAAACACATAGCAAGTCCTAGGAGTCCTTTAACGGACTTCGTTAGTGAGAAAATAGGCCCCTAAGCCACCTCGCCCTAACGCATTGCGCGCTATTAGGAATACTGCATTCCTTCGCAGACAAACCGAGTTTTCGGACGAACTGACCCTTGGGGGTTGGTCTAGGGGTACGTTAGAGTCCCCCTGTACAACCCCCGTCATTTTGGAGAGCAAAAAAAAATCGACCCAAAATCATAAAAATGCAAAGGCTATAGCCTTTGCGTTTTTTTGCGATTTTAGGTCGAAAATAAATTGTCTCGGATTTCGACCAAACTCACAGGTTACCTCCTTCTGGGACCAAAAAACACATAGCAAGTCCTAGGAGTCCTTTAACGGACTTCGTTAGTGAGAAAATAGGCCCCTAAGCCACCTCGCGCAAACACATTGCGCGCTATTAAAAACTTTCCGCCAGCTTTCGATATGTTGTTACCCATAGGGAAGGGAAGTTCCATTTACCCACATTTACCCTACACAGCAATTTCTCATATGCAGAAGCACTAGTCTCGCAGCGGGTCCCCTTCATCATTTCGGCAACTGCAACCCGTAAATTGGGCGGTTTTCTGCTGTTAGAGCTCAGACTCACTAGTCATAATAATTTAATGAATGACTGTCCTTCTAAAGTATTCAGAGATAAAGACCTTTATCTTTATCTCTGAAGTATTTGTTCTTTATTAAAACTCTTTCTTTTGTGAACTTTTGTTATTTCTCGAACAAGACGCGTCCTTTCGCCCGCGCGCGAAAAAACACCCTGCTGATTTTGAAAATTTCCCGCAAATTTGGCGGTTTGGGACGTTTGGCGGGCTCAGCGCCCTCTAGCGGCGGGTTGAGCTCGAGAGTTTCTGGCCACAATGGCTATAGCTATGTAAGTTCAACCAGCCCTCGCGTATCTGCCGCCGAGCTCCTTCTTTGAGAGCTTGTAAAGTTTCTTTCGGAGGAAGTACGAACTCTGAGCGTGTAGGTAGGGGAATAAATGTCGTTTGTTTGATAAATAAGGAAAATGTAAGCCAGGAAATAATTACATTTAACTTATATATTGTCGTATATATTAATTTATTTCCTTAGTAACCTTCGCGATAAGGTATAAGAATTTTGTATCTGTGGCTTTGTTGTGGGTATGATGTTCTGGAAATGATCTTTTCTATTTCTACTGTCGTCGAGACAGCTTGGAAATTGTCTCAAATTTTGTTCAATCATATCACCTTTTGCACCTCAACTACTAATGAATGTTTGGTGAATTCCCAACATAACTGTGATATAAGCTCCTTGGATTTACTCTAGATATAACTCATATGAGGTTTCATCTGCTGTAGTTGTAGTCATAAAAATATTTATCCAATATTATTACCTCTTTGCCTTTCAGATTACCATGTCAGATGTCGCAAGTGATACTTCACCATCTGGTGCTCGCAATCTGCTCGAGAATTTGCGAAAATTCCGGTTTGAGAAGAAAGCAACCTTAGGTGATAATAGCTTTCTCAATGGTAAAGAAAAGTCGCTTTCCAAAAAGCAAGAAAATGGTATAGGTACTAAAGGCGAACCTGCAGAATCCAAGGATTCATCTACCAAAAACGAAAGAATAAAAGAACTGTCATCATCCATCTCAAACGCATTGAAAACAGAACTCTCTCATACAAGCCCCTCCTCATCTCTTAAAAATGGTATCAAACCAGGTATGTTATTCTATCAAGGCTAACTAGGCACAAGTTTCTCATCCATTTCACAACCAAATCTTTTTAATTAACAAAAAGCGCGTGTCAATATGTTAAGTTATTACCGAAAATTGGGTTTGAGGCTTGTGAGTGATCGGGGTTATGATGTTATCAGATTTGACTTATGAAATTCCTCACCCTTTATTTAATTATAAAATCTTTCAACTCTTCTCAGTATACTTTTATTTACAGTTATTGAAAGTCCTCTGGAGAGCCCAATTAAACCCGCTAAAAGAAAGGCCAAAGTCTTGAGTTCTGATACCGATGAAGACAGCCCAAAACCTAATGGTATATTGTACTTCCAATTAAGATTTTAAATCTGATACAAATGGTAAATGCACTACTAGAAAATTAATGGCTGCTTATCTTCTGATTGCTAGGTGTACGAGGGGGTAAAAAAGCAAAGCCTATGGATGTTGATGAAGAAGGACGTACAAGTACAGAAAATGCGTTGAAAGACCTTCATGATGCCTTTCCAGACACAGATATTCTTGTAAGTGTATTTAAATTTTTGCTAAGTGCTCCTAAGCATCTATTTCCCAACAACTTGTCAAATTATAGCAAATTTTTGTACCCAATAGATTCTGCAAGACGCTCTCTTTAAAGCTGGTTGTGATGTGAGTAAGGCAAAGACCCATCTAAGTGAAGCCTTCTCAAATGGAACCTCTAAAAAGAAGTTAAATGGTGCTGGGAAAATAGGTATGTATTTTCATAAGGCTGAAACTAATATGTATTGTCTTGAAGTAATTGCATTATTTGTACTATAGTGAAAGCCTGATAACAATAAAAATGCAATTTCAGTTCAAGAGCAATAGCACTTTTTTGAATGTAGAATTAAAAAAAAAAAATATTCCTGTTTACAGGTAAGAAAAAGAAAAAGGAGATTGACTCATGTGAGGAAGATAATGAAACTGATGAGGATGATGATGGCAGGAGTTTTAAAAGGAGCAAAGTATTTGACAGGTATGGGTTTCTTTTTCTCTCTCTCTGTCTCTCTTTCCTTATACTTTGCTTTTATTCTAAATAAATAAATCTCAAATACTATTTTGTTCAAAACTCTAGTGATGCAGATTCAGATGAGGAAATTGTGGATGATTTAGGTGGTGATAAAAAGAAAGTCTTTGAATTTCTGTGTCAATCTGACTTGGCAGAACTTCAAAAAATGCAATGCAGCAAGAGGAAAGCTGAATTAATAATAGAAAGCCGCCCATTTGAAGGCTGGAAAGATATGGTTGAGAAACTACAAAGGAAAGGTGGTGCGGGATGTGAAGTCCTGAACGCAGCTCAAGAATTACTGCAGACAAGGGAAGTAGCTGCCGAGCTGATAAGAAAGTGCGGCAAGCTAGCTAGCAAAATGGAAACCGCCGTAGCTGCTGGTCTCTCAAATGTTCAATCTCAACCAAGTATAATGTCTGAAAAGTGAGTCCAAGCCTAATTTCTAAATTTTCATTAAGAAAAAAAACAAAAAAACATTGTTATTGTTAAATAAATAATCATGTTTTGCAGATTAAAATTATCTGATTACCAATTAGTTGGACTCAATTGGTTACTTGTTTTGAATACACATCAAGTCAATGGTATATTGGCTGATGAAATGGGACTAGGTAAAACAGTGCAAATCATAGCATTTCTCTCATATTTAAAAGAAAAAAATCTTTCCCATCCTGGCAAACCTCACCTTGTTGTGGTTCCATCTTCTACTCTAGGTATGAAGTTTTCATTAATCTTAAATTGATTCACCTTTTAGTTCTTATCCACAATTTTCAATCTTCTTTTACATAATCAAGAAAACTGGCAGAACGAATTCACCAGATGGAGTCCCAGTATGAATGTAAGTGTGTACTATGGATCCCAAGATGAAAGAAAGTATCAAAGGATACAATGGTCTAAATATGGCTTTGGTGACACAGAAGTGGTTTTGACTACGTAAGTATTGTTTGGTTGACTCAGCTTTTTTTCTTTTCATATTTTACTCATTTTGCACATCCTTGTAGATACGGAATGGTGACAAGTTGCCCAGAAGAGCGCAGAATGTTCAGGGTCATCCCACTACATTATGCCATTTTTGATGAAGCTCACATGCTAAAAAATATGTACACCCAGAGATATGAACATTTGATCAAGATTAATGTAAGTTCACCATTTGTTTGACATGTTATAAATATGGGATTGAGTTTAAATTCCATTTGTTTAATTAGAACTTTGTGTGTTGGGAATAATTATTATCTTATCTTTTCTTTTTCTGATAGGCACCTAACAGAATTTTGGTAACAGGCACGCCCTTACAAAATAATTTGTTGGAGCTGATGTCCCTTTTAGTATTTGTCATGCCTAAATTATTTAAAGGAAAACAAGAGACTCTTAAAGTTCTTTTTACCAACAAAGCATCAGTAGGTATCTAACACCTTTATTATTCGCAATTCCTGCTATTGTTATATTTTTTTAAACATACATATCTTGTTTGGGTCAACAGAAACAATCCAATAATAAAAACGATTCTGAAAGCTCTTTACCAGAGTTTGAGCGTACACAAATATTTCAAGCAAAACACATAATGAAACCATTTGTATTGCGGCGTCTTAAATGTGATGTCCTGAAGGATCTACCTCAAAAAACTGATGAAACAATGCACTGTCACATGACTGAGGATCAGGAGCAAAAATATAATGAACTCATAGAAACGTTTTCAAAGCAGGCTGAAAAGGTAGATGATCTTTCATATCAATTCTTTGCTTTTATTCACTAGAGCTCACATGATTTCAGACCTTTTTATTTAATTTTGCAGGAGTTAGAGGATGATGCAAGTGAACCATCAGAGAGTGGTGTCGCTATGTATTCAAAACTGCGAAGGTTGGCAAATCATCCATTGCTTTTACGATACCATTTTAAGGTATGCTCATAACTTTTCGTTCAGATAAACTATTTTTTTGTGAAATCTTGTAAGCAAGTGACTCATATTTTTTCTGTTTCTTTCCGTTTCAGGATGATGTTTTGAAAGACATGGCAAAAAGATTACAGAAAGATAGTCTGTATAAAGACACAGTATTTCAGTATATCCTGGACGATCTCTATGTTATGTCTGACTTTGAATTACACAACATGTGCCTTGAATATAAGGTGTCTATCATCTTATTTCACATCAATACCTAGAGGCACAAAGAGAACAGTTTCATTCATTTACATTGTTCTTTTTCAGACATGCTACAATTTACGCCTTCCGCCTACTGTCTTTGGAGAGTCAGGAAAACTTAAAGAAATTCAAGAACTGTTGCCTAAACTTAAAAGTGAAGGACACAGAGTCCTTATTTTCTCCCAGTTTGTTATGGTATTAGATGTGCTGGAGGAGTTCTTTAAGCACAAAGGTTACAAATTTTTACGTCTTGATGGAAGCACACCAGTACCCCAAAGGTAACTGACAATTAGGACCTTCTAAGCTGACAGAAATTCAAAGGCAATCAATTAACTTTATTGCTTATGCAGGCAAGATTTAATTGATGAATACAATAAGGACACTTCAATTTTGATCTTTATGTTGTCCACTCGCGCTGGTGGGCTTGGTATCAATCTTACATCAGCTGACACAGTCATCATCCATGATGTGGATCCTAATCCTCATAATGATAAACAGGCTGAGGACCGCTGCCATCGCATTGGACAGACAAGGTAAGCTTTAATTTCTAACGGAACATATTACTGATCAATGTTACCCTTATGTTACATTAAGTTTTGTCCAAAATTTTCTTAATTCCCACTTTCTTTTTAGGCCTGTAAAGGTTATACGCATGGTGAGTAAAGGAACCATTGAAGAAAATATTTTGAATTTAGCACAAGAAAAGTTATTGCTGGAAAAAGAAGTCTCATGTGATGAAGGTACCCATTCCATTCACTTTCTTCCCTACACGTAAAAACTGTTTTTGTTTGTGTTAATTTTAGTGTTTCCTTACAGAAAATGAGCAATCTGAAAGAAAGAGTGTGGCAAGACTTCTGAAACAAGCTTTGGGCACAGTGAAGAAAAATTCTGGAAAGCCCAGAACTCCCAAAAAGTCTGGTGTGTAGTGGGAGTTCATTCCATCTTCATTAATTCTGCTCAGTTTTCTGTGATCACGTAAACCTGTGTCTTAATATGTAATTTTGTTTATGATCTTACTTAACCAATGACTGTACAAATCATGATCTGGAATACCTGTATTTTTTTAAACAAAATATTTTTTTTGCATCTAGAAATAGCTTATATTAATTACTGAATCGATTTTTTGGAGATGTTTAAACCAACTTATGTGTTATTTTAATTTTTTTTTTATCTCTGCACGTTATTTTTGTGGAGGGTTGTGTTAATGATGGTTATTTTTTATAACTGCAAGCACCATAAGTGTGTCTATCCATTTCTACAAATGAGTTTTCTTGATAATTCATTCAAACATGGTCAAAAGTTCTTTGGTGTAAATATCATGTACGCATTATTACATGCCTGTAATTGAATATTTTGGCTCAACATCCATGGCTTTTTTCTGTTTTACTGCATCCCTATCAAATAAGTTTGAGTATAGTTGTTTAATTTTCTTACCATTGATAACTGACTCTTAATTTGTACAAACTATTGTGATGAAGATGCTGTAACAACCTGTATTGAACCTTTCACCCTTTAACCTGCTGGCCAGGTATGTTCCTTGTGATGGTGTTCTTCACGAGTAGTGTAGGCAGCTTTCTTTTTATCTAGCGGTATTTTCCTTCTTTATTTTCTGTTTGAATGGGGCCAGAGCTTGAATTTCTAGATTTGATACCAGTTTAAGATATTCCCTTACATTAACACTCAGTATTATAAAACACTCATTATTTTAAGCAACAAAAGCAATTGTAATTTTCCCCTTGGGTATGTAAACCTATGCAACTTTCAGTTCTTGTTCTAGGCAGGGTATATTGTTTCTATGTGTGTTTTGAAATTAAACTGAGGAGCATGTTAAAATTCATCACATCACAATATTTCTAGTAAATTGCTGAACCCTCACATTCCAAAAGGGAATGCCCCTTGTGATCTTCTACCGAAAGGCTGACTTTAAATTTTTATTAAAATGTGATCGGCAAAGTGAGATATTTTATTTATTTGTATATCTGAATTATTTGCTCGGTTAAATGAGCCTTGCATTGAGACCAAGAAGAGAACAGATCGTCTCACACCTAGCGGGTAGGCAAACCGCGTCGCGTCGCCGACCTGAGCCGGCTTCCCTCACAATTACCCAAAGTGGCAGTGTCCTTCGATTTGCTTCGGAATTTTGGCGATAGGGTGGAGGGGATGCTCAATTCCGTTTGGGCTTTTCCACCCATTTATTTTTTCCCCGCAAATAGCATACGCGGTCGCGGTGGGTGTTGCGGTGCCGGTTTGACTTGCCTGACAGCTGAGTTCCCGCCCGTAATCCCAACCTGCCCAATGAAATATCGAGATTCTACAACACGTATCATTTTATACTGCTATTGGATATAAAATCAACAATCAGTTGAATATCATATTTCATATTAATACCTTTCCGAGAGTTTCGTATCTATTCAGATGTAGTGCCCTCACTGTGATCTTGTTTCTTTTTCTGACGTTACCGGCCCTGCACATTGAACTGACCACAACAGACGCGACGCTGGACTCGACTCGGACTTGTCGACACCGACACGGTCGACTCTCGCGGCTCGGAAGTACGGCTGTCTGCTTCTGCTGACCTGTCCGTTTGATGTGACGTGTAGGCCGGAAGAATTGAAGGTCCTATTCATTTAGTGGGAGCCTAAACGCTAGCACTGCTCCTGGAGTTCAGTTTTGTCTGACCTTCCCCTGCTGGACAATGTCGAAGCTTCCTCTCTCTTGCTGAGTGTATGTGGATTCTGATTTCAAGATGAGGTTACCGTATTGCATTCCTTGCTGTTTTGCTTTAGCATTCAGCTGCTTGCTCAGCTGTCATGTCAGTTCTGGGGCAAATGTGGACCGAGCGAAATCCATGTCCGATGTTATTTCAAGTGATGGACTATACAGTCGCACGGACAAGGTTGCTATATTAAATGTTACAACATTTGAGAGCACAGTTCTTGGCTCAGATGTGGCTTGGCTTGTGGAATTTTACAACACTTGGTGTGGTCATTGTCAACGATATGCACCAATATGGAAAGAATTTGCAGCCATGGTAGCAGGTAAGAACAGTTACTCTGACATTAGTTAAATATTTTAAGACGTTTATTACATAAAGTTTTCCTTGTTTCAGGCTGGAAATCTGCAGTTCGCATTGGAGTTGTAGATTGTGTTGTTGAGGCCAACACCCCACTGTGCAGAGATTATGAAATTATGCATTATCCATTTGTAAGATTTTTCCCTGCACATCATCAGAAAGGTGATGTTGGGAAAGAAGTTGATAAGGGCAGAGATGCACCTGAAATGCGACGCACATTAGCTGGATTACTGGAGAAAGAACAGCTTGAAGGAAGGGGTAGCTCATGGCCGAATATCACACCATATCGCAGTTCAGATTTACACAATTTGTGGAAGGATGTCCCGAGTTCTGTAACTTACTCAATATTGATATTTAAGGACAAGAAAAATGAGGTTGGAGCTGACTTGGTTCTGGACTTCAGTCAAATACCAAACATTCAAATACGAACTGTCTCTGCAGAGAATGAAGCTCTTTCTAAATTGCTGCAAGTATCTACTCAGCCTTCCATTGTAGCTATTGAACGAGGCAGAGAAACAGGAGAAGTACTTTATACTCAAGATACCTCTCACAATGGCCTTAGCATAACATTGCAAGCATTTTTAAAAACCAAGAATATAGAGTTGCCTGAAATGGAAGATACTGAGGAAGAAATTGTCAAAATGCCTGCAAATGCTGATGATACTGATTTACAAAAACAGGTCAAACAACTCATGTCTCAAAAGGGTGATATTGCCTTCCTTGCTGACCTGGAACATGCATTGCGCTTTTCTCTTAGGCATGAAGTAGGTTCCAGAAAACAAATGACTGGTCCTGTATTGAATGCCCTACACAATTACCTTATTATAATTCGACGTCATTTCCCCTTATCTCCATCTGGTCAATCTTTATTAAATGCTCTGTGCAGCAAAGTGGGGAATTCAGAGAACATATCTGGAGAAGAATGGAAAAATTTCCTTGCTGAAGAAGAGTCTAAGGTGGTTCCACCTGTGTGGACTGACCGGAAAGAATTTTTGGGATGTCATGGAAGTCAACCCAATTTTCGCGGATATCCTTGTAGTTTATGGACAACTTTTCATGTGTTGACTGTTGATGCTTTCAACTCGGTCAATAGTGGACAACCAAGAGAAGTGCTTGAAGCCATTTTAGGATATGTCACCCACTTCTTTGGTTGTTCAGAATGCTCCTCTCACTTCCAAGAGATGGCTTCTGAGACCATGTTTTCAGATGTGACCTCTCACAAGGACAGTGTCTTGTGGCTTTGGGAGGCTCACAATAAAGTAAATGCAAGGCTTGCAGGGGATGCTACTGAAGACCCAGCTTTCCCCAAGATTCAGTTTCCTTCTGTTGATCGTTGCCCTGGGTGCCGTGACAATGGAGTCTGGGTCAAGAATCATGTCCTCAAATACTTGGAGTCTATATACGGTCATTCATCTCTTAGTGTTCTTGGAGCTGCTGGATCAAACCTCACTTACAGACCAAATAATCAGCCACTTTCAGCTGGGTCGGAGATGAGTGCTCTCGACATGAGTCTGTACGTATTATTGTGTGCAGCATCTGTTGCTATAATTGTTCTTGTGTGTCTCAAATTTTTGTTGCCCCGCACTTATCATAAAAAAATTTATGTTCATGATATGTTTGGTAAGGTTTAGTTCTAGTTGAAATTTCAGGTGATGAAACTTAAGTGAATGAATGCATAAGCCATTCAAACGGAGTTCATTATAAGCTAATTCCTATCTAACTTGACCAGGTACAGCATAGTCAGTAGGAAAAATCAATTGAACGGTATTAATTATATTTTTAGAATACTCAACGTCAATGTCTTATTTTTAAGCTAGGCAAGACTTTACAAAGAATGAGAAAAATGTAAATTAATATTAAATTACCTAGAAAGCAGGAATTATGTCCTTTGAATTTAAGTTTCTAATTGTTAGACTTGGGAAAACATGTTTAGCTATAATTTCTTATTATTGGTGATATATTTGAACTTCCGTTTGAGTGCATAGCAATTCAAAATTTTATTAATTCTATGTACTAACTTTGAATTTTTTTCTTTCTTTTCATTTGCCCTCTTATTCTAGTGATCTCCTAAAGACTTACCGTCGAGGGGGAAACAACTCTGAATTTTGGTGTACAAATGTCGTGAATTTTTGTGAATTTTTGTGAATTTTTGTGAATTTTTATTGAATTTTTGTGAATTTTTGCTTGAATTTTTCCTAAATTTTTGTGAATATTTGTGAATTCTTATGAATTTTTCTGAATTTTTGTGAATTTTTCTGAATTTTTGTGAAATTTTTGTGAAATTTTTCTGAATTTTTCTGAATTTTTTTAATTTCTCTGAATTTTTCTGAATTACTAGGTGTACAAAAATTTTAGAGTTGTTTCCCCCTCGCTTACCGTGGATACTGTTAAGGCATTTCTTGTCGCAAATTTAGATCCTTTTTTAAGTACTTGTTCTCAACAATGTTTCAGTGTCTCAATGATAGTGTTCCATTCTAATTAAGTGAATATTTTTCTAATACTCCTTCCTTTTTATCCATTGAACTTTGCTTTATAGCAGCTGTGTTATTGGAAGTATTTGGTACTATGAGACTCATACCATGTACTTAATTCTTTGAGCTCACCAATACAATGGCCATTACTCTCATAGCTTAGTTTGTTAATGAAGTAAATGTCTAGTTGCCTTGTATTTGTTTCATAAGAAAACAAATATGAAAAAGAAATGTCAAAACCAACCATTTTTCAGCAATAATTATATGATCTCTTTCTGCAGATATTGTAATGTCTAATAACTGGTTTTATTCTGTACAGACAAGTGCCGTTGGTATCTCTCATTCTTGGTCTATTGTGGCCTTAAGTCTGAGAGGTGTCTTCATCAGGAACAATTGGCATGGCATCTTCTTCATCTTCTTGGCATATTGTAAACAACAGACAAGTTAAGTGTGTGTGTTTCTTCAGCTTCACTCGTCTTCTGATACAATTTTTTTTTTCCCTTTTTGCCCTTTTATATACGTTTTACTTCTGTCACCACACGCCTTTTTATTGAAGGTATTATATTTTTATTGCTTCAGACATTTTCATTGTTGTTAAAGAAACATATATTGCTGTTCCCATAAAATTAATACTTTTACTATTTCTCCTTGTGGAATAGATTTTCTCATTTTTGAAAACGATTTTTTCAGAGAATAGGTACATGATACAAGTTTCTTAGTCATTTTCTACGGTCTTTCAGTTATGGTTCAATCATTTTAGTTGTATTGTCTTTTGCCCTTTTCTATATGCTATTGTTAAGAGGCCAAAGATCATATTTTCCCTCTTTTCCAAGTGCTGTGAGTTATGAACATTTCTGTGATACACCTAAGTGTTGTGAATGTGCTAATGCCAGGTAGAAGTTGATCACAAATGCAATATATGTGATTTAAAAATTTACACTAATTAGTAATTTAGTCTTATTGTCTGTCCTTGTGTTGACTGTTAATTATAAATTTGAAGAAAATTTTAAAATTAATTTTATCTCAATTATGTGTTATCTGCTTTTGTTGTATTTTAGTATTTTGAGTTTTCATCTGTGTAAGTTTTGATTGAATACATGATGTTAGCCTAATGTTTTAATTAATTTTCCCACAGATTGTGATTTATGTAGCCGTGTGCTGGTTCTTGCATTTATACAGTGTATATATTGTTTTTATTTTTGTTACAATTGGAGAGAAAGTTTGTTCTCAATCGAATATTTTCTTAAGTAATGTCACATCACAATATTCCCGAGTTGGTGGAATCATCACAATTGACATCAGAAAAATAGTATTAAACATAAATATTCAAGTGTGATTTGTTATTGAGTTCATTTCCACTTCTCCACACTTTCCATTCTAAATGCCTCGATCAGCCACTATCTTCTTGGCCGTTCAAACAAAGAAATAAATATGGAGCCCAAATTCGGCACCCTTCGCTTCATTTAAACTTCCCGCTCATGGAGGAATGATTCAGAAGCTGTTCTCGTTCGACAAAACATTCTTAGAGGCCGTGTGAGGGATGGGCGGCGGCGGCGACGGCAGAAAAACAATCTTGCTGTTGTTATGAGTCGGACAGTATTACTCATTCGATATTAAAATGACCAAGTTAAAAGAAGTGTTAGTTTTAATATTTATCTACGGAGTTTGCCTTTGCTCCAGTTGTAAGTATTCGAGATTTGAATAAGATGCGTCTGGTGTATTTTGTCACATTCCACGACAACGCTTTTAGGCTAAAAGGGCTTGGCCGTTTTAATTTTCCAAGTCCTAATTTAATATAGCATATTTTTTCTGAAGTACACTGTTTACTTTGCAAGAGATCCAGTTATTATTTTTCCTTTTTCCCCACCTGCGGTTCTATTTTATAACTTAACCATTGTCATTGGCACCTGTTGACTTCACCTTGGTTATGTAGGCGTTTCTGTTTACTTCAGCTTTTCTAAATTCCACCTCTTAATGTTCTGCTATAATCGTTGGTCATCCTATTTAAAGTGTCAATTAAAAAGTAAAGGAACCCCCTTTTCTAAGCATTGCATTATTCTGATGACAATAACAATAAAAATTTCTTTCAGATTCCAATACTATAGAACGAGAAAATGTTCTATCATGGTGTACAACAAGTAAAGAAGAGCAGAGGAAGTGTCAACATCTGGCAATGGTTGTAGAAAGAGATTATCGTGATTTTAGGGATGATTTCTTGCAAGTGCAATGCAAACAGGTATACTCTTTGTTTTGTATATCTGTATTTTTATTTTTATTTTTAAGTTCTCTTTATGGCTAATGCATATTTTTGTGATTTATAATCCTATCTCCCTAACATTCAATATCACTATGTTCTCTTACTAGGCATTTAACAAAGATGAATGTATGACAATGCTTGATGAAGAAAAGGCTTCCATAACTTTGGTTGATGCTGGTGAAGTTTTTGTTGGAGGACGTTATCACAGTTTGGTGCCTATTATGCAAGAGCGCCTTACTGGTAATAATATATTTATGAGTATTTAACCATTATTTTCTTAGTCTATTTTAGAATTTGACTTATCACATCAAATTTATTTGTTTTACAGGAGGTCAGAAGTTCTATTATGCAGTTGCTGTTGTGAAACGAGGTTCACTTTTGGATGTAAGCCACCTATCCCACTTAAGAGGCAAGCGAGCATGTTTTGGTGGTGTAGGGACCCAAGCAGGTTGGGTGTTGCCTGTGTACACTGTAAGTTTGTTGTTATTACTTTTTATATACTGCTTGGTGAGTGCTTTTTTTTTTCACATCACAATGTTATGTATTTTTACCAGATGATGCAGTTTGGGGGCATGCAGGTTATTGACTGTAACAACCATGTCAAATCAACCATTAATTTCTTTGGTCCAAGCTGTGCTGTGAATTCTCTCATTGACAAATATAACCCTATCGGTAAAATTTTAGTTTCACTTGCTGAAAATTAATGTTTCAATTTGTAAACAATTTGTAAACATCTTTACACTTTTTTCTCTTTAAAGGTGACAACCCGGATCGTCTCTGTGAGCTATGTATTGGCAAAGTTCCTGGTGGGAAATGCACAAGCCATGATCCTTATGCAGGGTTTGAAGGTGCATTTCGATGCCTTGTTGAGAAGGGGGATATTGCTTTTCTCAAACATACTACAGTTGCTGAGATGACCGCCTCAAACATTGAATTTCGTAAGTCTTGTCTGTCCCATTGAGTACTAAAGTTAGAGGCTGGGATTCTGTGTATTAAACAATCTAACTGACAAACATTTTTTTCCCCGTGATAAAAAAAAACAAGCTGGAGTCAAAAAAGAAAGTTTTGAGCTGTTATGTGTGGATGGATCAAGAAGACCTATTGATGAATTCCGTCAATGCAATTGGGGACCAGTTCAATCTCATGCTATTGTCACTACCAGTGCCAAATCTCCAGATGTGAGAAGATTATATCAAAGCTTTCTTCAGGTATCTTTAGCTGCATAACAGAAACTTTCCTATTTTGGCCTTATATTGAGAGTGTATTTTTAATTAATATTTATTGTCTGTTGCCATTATAGAGAGTTGTACAGCTTTATGGAAGAAGAATTAATTCCACCATACCATTCAATCCTCAAGATCCATTCAGTAACCCTGCCAACCGAGACCCTTTTAACAATGATCCCTTTTATGGAAATCGTTTTAACCAAAGTGGATCTCCACCTGTACCACCCTCTCCTGGCTTTGCTCCAGATCCTTACCGTCCTTTCAATACCAATGTTCCTCCCCCTGGCAACTATGATCCTCGCCGCCCAATCAAGCGAGATACAGACAAGCAACAAATGAAGAGGCAGATTCCAGCATTTCCCCCTCGCCAGACAAGCTATGACCCCAATGACCCTTTCTACAATGGGCCTGCTGAAGAAGAATACCGCCCTCCTTTGCGTCATGAGTCATTTGAATTATTTTCTTCTTCTCCACGATATGGGGCTCAACACAACCTGCTTCTAAATGATAATGTTGAAGATCTTCTTATCCTTGATGAGTCCCATCAAAATTATGAAGTGTACTTGGGACCTGCCTTAAAGCAAATTTTTGGTGTGCGTCAGTGTCCTGTCAATCGTATGACTTTGTGTGTTACATCAAAGCAAGAAATGGATAAATGTATTAAAATGAGAACAGCTCTTAAAGCTCAGCTCTTGAAGCCAGATATGGTTTGTGTTAAAGGGCACAGCCATATACATTGTATGGAACAAATACGTTCTGGTACTGCAGATGTTACCGTTTTGGATGCAAGCGATGTTTATACAGGTGGTTTGAGGTTTGATCTTATTCCATTTATTGGTGAAGTATATAATTTGGGAATTCCTGAATATTATGTCGTTGCTGTCGCAAAGGAACAAGATCCAACAACCGAGCTCACATTCCTGAAAGGTAATGTCAATTCTTATTTTGTAAATTTATGTTATCTGATGAAAATCTTATGGGTCAGTGTTCTGATTTTCTAGGAAAGTACACCTGTCACACTGGTATGAGCACTGCTGCAGGATGGGTGATACCAATGGCTTATCTTATGTCCAATAGCTGGATTCGAAGCTATGGTTGTGACTCAGTGCGCACTGCAGCGGAGTACTTTGGAAAAAGTTGTATTCCAGGTGCATTATCCAATGAATACAATACAGGGGTGCCATATGACAACATGTGTGACCTTTGCCATGGAACAAGTTCCAGTTACTGTAGAAGAGATGCATCTGAAGATTTCTATGGTTTCACTGGTATAAAGTGTTTACTGTACTTTTTCTCACCTACTGTTTTTAAGTCCTTACATAAGCCTTAACAATCCTATTAATTTAATTTTTAGGTGCTCTGAGATGTCTGGTGGAAGGTGGAGGGGATGTTGCATTTGTGAAGCATACAACTGTGGCTGAAGTGAGTGATGGGAAGCGAGATGAATGGTGGGCCAGGAACGCTTTGAGTGGTGATTTTGAACTTCTGTGCCCTGATGGTAAGTTTAACAACTTTGAATGTTGTGTAGAATAGGTACGTACTGTAGTTTTTGATGGATATTATCAACAAAGGTCTTTTTTTTAAATGAAGTTTTTCCTTATTGTAGAGTGTTGAAAGAAAAGCTGTATTAATATTTAAAAAAAAAAAAACTAAAATAGCTTATTTTCTTTTTATAGTTATCCCTCTATTTTCTCATTCTTTTTTTTTAATTTTTTTTCTTTTTTCTTTCTTTTTTCCCCCCAAGGTCGACGCATGGAACCTAAAGACTACAAAAGCTGTAACTTAGGGAAAGCAAAGGCAAATGCTATTGTAACAAGAGGAGGAGAAGGCTACAATGAAACTGAAATTAATGCCTTCATAAATCTCTTTATGTATGCACAGCAATTTTATGGACGTAGAGACACAAGCGAATTTAGGTAGTTTTTTTTTTTCTGTTTTTCATTTGGCATTTCAAAGGTTTATTATTAAGGTGTCTAAACTTAATACTCTGCATTTACTCCTTTTCCAGCTTCAGTATGTTTTACTCACAACCTCCCTACTCTGACCTGATCTTTCAAGATGCCACTCAACAACTTCTTGTTTTAAATTATACTCAACGCAACTATGCTTCATATCTAGGAAAAGACTTCTTAAGGGCTCGAAGAATTGTGGACTGTCATGCTGGAGCAAACAGCATCACTTCCAAAACTATTTCCATAATTTTAAGTATGAGTTTAGCTTTGGTTGTTAGTCACTCTTACTAATGTGAAATTTTTATACTACTGTATGTACAGCCTTTCATTCTGTAAAGTACATATGTTTCTCTCACTTTTAAAGCAACAGTTTTTAGATCTGTTTTATGTCACATTCCAAACATATACCATAAGTGACTACTTGTAATATTTTACTGTGTGGTGTGAGACTGACAAACCACTCAACTTGTTCAAGATCAAAATTTATGTTTTATGCATTCCTTCATTTTGAATAGTAAAATTGATCTTCTAGAACCTGTTAAGATTAAAGGATCTCTACTAGGATTTTTTGTGGGCTGGATTACTAAGTAACATATCAGTACCAGAATAAAATATTGAATGGAAAAGAAGAGTTAAGGTTCAAAGAAACAATCAAATTTTTTATGAAATATATATTGTATAGTATTCATACTAGATTTAAGATCATATGCAGGAGACTGTAAATAATTACGTCATATTTTTTAGCTGTAATTTTTTCCTGTAATATTCGCACCCAACTTTCTTTCTTTTTTTTTTTGTTATCAATGATATTTAAGTTGTCTTTTTGACACTATGCCATTTTTGTAGTAGATTTTAAAACCTCTATTGTGAAACTTAGCCGTCCAGTTTCAGACTTTACTGTGTATGGTATCCGTCCAATTACCATAAGATATTAAGCATCTAAGTGCCTTTTTGTGCATCATGTGTGTTGATGACAAGTGTATTTATGCATGCATTTCATAGCATGTTTTTATTATTTCTACTTACAGATGTGATAATTTAATTACCTTGGAGGTTGTCTTCCGTCCATTGTTTGACATTTCCAATGAATCATTTGACACTTTTATAATATAAATTTATCAATCAAGGATTTTGTCTTTAAATTGATGTTTTCTTTTATATGAATTTGATAACATTTATATGAATATGAAGATTAAGTACAGCAACAAATGAATTTGTAGTTGAATTGAGAAAAGAGTTTAATTTTCTACTTTTTCCTTTTTCTATTCACACCTTTAACAGTCTTTCTTACATTTGGCACAATAACACTTCCATCCTTGGAAAGTTGTGATTCTGAATGCTTAGGGATGCTTTTGTCAGCATCACATGAGCACCATGGTGTAAGTTCTCTATCGCAACTTAGTCTAATGTTCAAAATATCTGCAGATGCTCCATCTACAGTTATTTCTTTGATTTCTTCAATACTGTATTTCACATTGTGTAACCCTGTTTGCTTATCACGTCTCCTCGTTACTTCCTTTTGATTGAAACATTTGGCCATATCTCGTTTTCTTTTCACACGGTCATGAATATGCCTGGGGGGGAAAGGAGAACATTTTAATGGCACTGGTATACAAAAACCCTAAGTGAAATTGGAGAGGGAAGTTTAATTCTACTTACAAAAAGGTATTGTTAGAACCAGTAGAAATATTTACTGGCCTTGAAACATTTAATCCAGCTTCTTTCAGTCTGACATAAAATTCGTCATCCTCCAGGCCCCATCCCCAATACTTATTACTCATGCCATCTACAAGCAAAAAATCTTCCCTGCAATAGCAAGTTGTTAAGAGACAATAGATGAAAGTCTTGCATTCAAAGGTGTGTAGTCTGTAGCACCTTCTACTTTCCTTGATAGGATGTCACACCTACCTTCTAATTAAAAGAATTCCACCTACAAATGTTGTATAATGATAACGAGGATGCAGCTCTGGAGATGCTATATGAAATGGACCTCTCTTCTTTGGATAGCGATAAGACAGTTCCTGATTAACAGGAAGAAGGTCCACATCATGCATAGCAATATAGTCACACTCTCCTTGAGACTTCAAAAATCCAACATTTATAAGAGACGCTCGGTTGAAACGATAATTGTCAACCTGCAACGAGTTTTGAAAATGTATTGAAAATGTATTCATGGTAGAGAAACATATATAGACTATAAAATTATTTCCACTCTCACACTTTACCTGATTTAGGATAAAAATTTTGAAATTGATATTTTGTTGTGATAAAAACTTGTTCATGTAAGGAATGAACCGCAACAGCTCTTCAAATCGATCACGATATGGCACTAATACTGCAAGCTTATGAGGGCCTCTCTGCGGAAGATGAGGAGACTCTGATCTTGACTGTACATATTTATTATTAACATTAGATTGGTGGTTATAGTTGTCACATTGACAGCCATCTGTAAATATTATTTGTGTATGAATGACGGTAGTAAGACTATGTTGATGGAAGATATCAACATCTTTGTAATAAATAAAAAATAATCAGAGAGTATCATAATACCTGATGACAATGGTGATAAGGCAATAAGACAGCAAAAGAACAGTGAAATAAATATACACATAATCAAAACATTAGCGGGTCTATTGAGAAATTTCAGAAACAATATCTTTCTGCTAGGTAAGGTAAACATTATACAACTTAAAGGCTGAGAGAGAGAGAGAGAGCTATATTACAGTGATTCGTATCTTTCCGTCGAACAGAAAAGATGCATAATCCTGATCCTTACTAAGGAAGGCATACTAGAAAAAGTAATTATTTAATTCAAAATTAAACTAAGTAATGACCTATTAGAAAAACCGACTACAAAAGGTATCGCTGATAATCTTCTTTGGATATACATCCAGCCTACCGTTTACGAAAAATTCACCAACACCATACGTGGACGGTGTAGACCGTGAGGACTTGTGCTAATTGTCTTAGTTAACGAAACGACGCATTGTTTATTGTAATTGAAGTTCCTAATTTGAAAAATTGGAATAACATACAATGGCAACACGGCTCACATTTCGAAACTTTCCACATTTCAGGCCGCAGCCACAACCTATACTAGTTACACTATTAGATTTTTCATACAAATCGGAAGTTAGGGTAGGAGTAGGGTAAACATCAAGCCGCCCCTTCCCCTCCCCCCGCCCTCCCCACTACGTGACAGAAACCGCGAAAATTCAACTGCGGCGAGACCTTTGTGAGTGACGATCGAGGACGGACAAACTGTAAAGAGACACGCTCTCAGTGGACAGGGATAGGGCGCGTGTCGGACAAACCAATCCCTCGGCGTTTGGTCTGGGTAGAGGGGTGCATTAGAGTGATCCTGATCAACCCCCGTCATCGTGAAGAATTTGTTTTTTCGACCGAAAATCGCAAGAGTGAGAAGGCTGTATAGCCTTTGCGTTTTTGACATTTTCGCACGAAAAAAAAAAATTGTCTCTAAATTCGACCAAACTCACAGATGGGCCCGACCTTCCTCTGGGCCTCAAAAACATATAGCCAGTCCAAGGAGTCTCTTGCGGACAAGATAGGGAATGCGCCCGTAGCAGTAGGAGGACGGAGGGACATCAGCGCCCCGCCCCGCCCTGCCTCACCACGCCGCGTCCCTGCCCTGCCCCGCCCCCGCCGCTAGCCCCGCTCCCCCTGTGCCCGGCCCGGCCCTGCCCCTGCCCGGCCCGCGGCCTGGGCCTGCGTCTGGTCTAGCACAGCACCACGTCAGTCAGTCCAATCCCAACGGGCCGTCGCGTCGCGTCGCATCGCGTCGGCAGCAGCGCAGCGCAGCGGCAGCGTGCTGTACGCAGGGCCTGAGCTCGCCTCACCTCGCGGGGGAAGTCATTCATCTAGTCCAGTCGCGCGGCGCGGGCAGGGCGGAAGTGCGACGTGACGTGCGGCGGAGCTGCATGACAGTCTGACGCGACACCTGCTCTGCGCCCCCAGCCCCAGCCCAACAGCGACCACCATGCGCGGAGGAATAAAGGAACAGGTGAATTTGTAGATACCTTTCAAGTTGCCCCTTATATATTTTTCCGGGTGGAAATGTGTCTCAAGTTTCTCTTCGTGGCTGAATGAGAGTCAATATGCAGCGCATGTAGGAGCTTGAGCTTCCCTCCGTGGGTGGGTATGAACAGAAGGCGCGTTATCGAATGCTTGGCTCTGTCCCTCCTCTCCCGCCCCGCCGGCCCCACCGACCATCACGTCAAGCCATGTGGTGGCGCGGGGCGGCGCGGCGCGCTGTGTCCGTGTATGGTCCGGACTCGTGCCGACTGGACCCAGCCCGGTCCAGCCTCCCAAGGGCGGCGCGGCGCACAAGCACATGGTCTTCGCCCGTCTTCTGCGATGCCCTGCTGCCCTGCCCTCCGTGCATTCGGAAGGGCGAGCCTGGACAGGGCAAGCCGGGCGGACTATGTGATGTGCTCCAACCACCAGACACCGCGGGGCGGGGCGGGGCGGGGCGGGGCGGTCGCCGGGCCGCGGCCCTCGGCTCGAGTTCAGGGATCGGCTGAGCAGGCGGACTGACCGGAACGGATCTCGTCCTCATGTTTGTTTGTTTTCCCGGGCGGCGGTGGCGCAGCGCGCGCGCAGCGGCCGGGGCGAGCGACCTTTCCCTCGCGCTCTCCCTCGCCCAGGCCCTCGGCAACTCCACCCAGCCGGGCATCGACTCTGTCAACAGCGGGGCGGGCCGATAAGGGACTTAGGGAGACTTAGGGAGATAGCGCGAGACGGCAGACCAGACGGTCCCCGGGCGCATTGCATCTTAATCCGTTACTGCTGCGCGTGTAACTGCAATGACATGCGCATTGAGAACACTTGCAGTCATAATGACGCCAAAGAGGTGTCATTTTGAGCTCTCGAGTCAAAATGTATTCCTCTCAACTACCAAGCTTAGACGTCAGAATGATGAGCAAGGACCCACTTTTGACCCTGTTATGACTGAGTGGGAGTGGCTCCCTGCTTATGCCTCTGTTCGAGTGGCGCGCCGCGCCGCGCCGCCGCTGGACGGGGCTCATCGCCATGATGAGCTTTGGGGTATAAAAAGAACCTGGGCCACGGCGACAGTGCCAGTGCTAACGGCCCGGCCCGGCCCGGCCCGGCCCGCGGGCGGATGGGGCGGAGGCGGCGCGGCCGCGGGGCGGGGCGGGGTGGGGCGGGGCGGGGCGGGTCACTGCGACGCAGGGGCAGGGAAGGCTCCGCCACGGTCAAGGTGGAGGGAATGTGTCGTGTCACCTGCCGCTGGACAGCCGCCAGCCGTACCGCGGCTGTAACGCGCCCCGCGCCGCCCCGCCCCTCTGCCATGGCAGTTGAGACCCGGCCCGGCGTGACCCGGGCTTATTATTTGGCGCGAGTCGAGATGGAAATGCTTCTTTGTGGAGATGGCCTGGCCTGGCCTGGCCTGGCGTGGCCGCGTGAGTTTGCGGCGGTGACTCACGCCGCAGAGATTCATTTTTTCAGAGATACGCCCCGCAGCCGCAGCACTACCACTGAAGAGCCCCGTGGAACTTGACTGTCCCGCATGCACCATTGCGAGCGGGCTGCCTACTCGCACGGCGCCGGCCAGGCGTGGGTCATGAACTGAGACTCACACGCAGAGGCGGGGCGGGGCGGGGTGACGGTCGCCCGTCAGCGGATTCCCCACCCGACTCGCGCATTTTTCTCTGGCTGGATTTACAGAGAAGCGCGAGAGGGCAGGCGTCAGACATGTATTTCATCAGACGAATAGAAGGGAGAGTTGTGAGCTGGGTGCATATTTCTCATACCGGGGCGGGGCGGGGCGGTAGGCGGGTGCCATGGGTCCTACGCAGTCCGCACCGCGCCTCGCGAGCCAGCGCCACGCCACGCCACGTCCTGCGAGGCGGCACGCCAACGGGGTGAGAGAGTGGCCAAGTATTTCGGTTCGCCGGCTCATCGCGCTAGCGCTAGCCGCGCTAGCTGGGTGGTGAGAGAGGTTGGGGGGGGGGGGGGGACCCTGGTAGAAGTTTGACGCCTATCTTGCGTCGATTATACACGGTGGTCTGGCCAACACTTAGAGGGCGCGCGGCGAGGCGAGGGGGTAAAAATAGAGTGCAGAGGCCGTGCATCACGCCTTGTGTGCAGCGTGGCGGAGTGCGTTGCGTATGCACCAGAGACTTGCAGCGCCTCGTGCAATAATGTGCCTTTTCCGCTCTCTGCAGTTCGACCGCGACGGCTACGTGGTCCTGGAGGACTTCCTCACGGCCGCGGAGACGGAGGCCCTGCGCGCCGCGGGGGACAGCCTCGCCAGGAACGTGCCGCAGGAGGAGAGGAAGTCCGTGTTCGCCGACCAGGTGGGTTCTGCCGGCGGGGGTGGGTAGTCGTGGGTAGTCACTCACGTAGTTTTACAGGAGATCGTCATGTATTTTTCCCACCCTTTTTAACGCGCAGGGCCGCGACGAGTACTTCCTCAACTCGGGCGACAAGGTGGCCTACTTCTACGAGAAGGGCGCGCTGTCCGAGGACGGCTCGCTGCTCGTCGAGCCGCACCTGGCGCTCAACAAGGTGGGCCACGCGCTGCACGAGAAGGTGGCGCCGTTCCGGGACGTGACCAACAGTGAGCGCGTCAAGGAGGTGTGCCGGGCGCTGGGGATGGACACGCCCGCCGTGGCGCAGAGCATGTACATCTACAAGAACCCCGGCGTCGGCGGCGAGGGTAAGCAGGACGCTCGACGTGGTGCCCCCACCCCACGGGGTCGCGACGCGACGCCCCTCCCCCATCCCCTCGCCGTAACGTCACCGCCCGCCCCTGCCCGCAGTGACCCCCCACCAGGACGCCAGCTACCTGTACATGGAGCCGCCGGAGGCGCTGCTGGGCTTCTGGATCCCGCTGGACGACGCGACCCTGGAGAACGGCTGCCTCTGGTTCATCCCCGGCTCCCACCGCGGCGGCGTCCACACCCGCTTCGTCCGCAACCCGGACAAGGACTCCAAGGACCTGCTCATCTACGACAGGCCGCAGCCCACCTATCAGAGGAACAACTTCGTCCCCGTGCCTGTACCCAAGGGTAAGCGGAGCGTGGAAACCGAAAAAAAAATGGGGATGACCTACCCATCCCTTGAAGGGACCCCACGGGCTTAACTTCGGAGTTCAGATGGGATCCGGTGTTTCCCCGACGAGTAAGATACTCAGGGCAACCGCCTTTCCGCGAGCTACGGAGAACGGTGGGTAGGTGGATATATCTCTGGTCGTACGGTGGTTAGCCGAACTGCCCTGTCCCCAGGACGTGGAATAGCTATTTTTGGAGCCAGATTCTAGGACTTATGACCCCACGACCGACCGCCAGTCGTGGGCACGGGATTGAACCCATGTGCCGAGTCTCACAGACACCCCACGGCTTTCGCGGCACTAAGACCACTAGACCGTCGGCTATTCCATGAGGAGGCTCGGTTGAAATGGGGGGTCTGAATTCCACTCCGTGTAGTTGTTGTCCTCAGAAAAATTAAATTTTCAGCTAAGATTCGAACCTTCGTTCTGCCACTCTCCGGGCAGCCACTATGCCGGCACGCCTACGCCGTTGCGGTATGCGAAGCCGGACAACTAGGAGTCATGCTGCGCGAGAAGCCACAGTCACCGAAGAAACGAGCCCGGTGTCATCAGTGCGCCTGCTCTCCGTAATTTGGAAGGCCGGCCCCGTAGCGTCATTGGTACCGACACTGCTCCTGGCAGTGGAGGGCAATGGTTCAAAAGCCACGTAATTTTTTTTTTTTTTTTTTAAATTTTTGTTTTCTTTGGACGAATTGTTCTTTCCAGCTATACCGTCCTTGTGACTTGGGCAACTGCAAAATGGCACAGCGACAAAATTTTAAGTCAAATGCCACCGGCTTTCCACAGAAACACACACTTTACTTCCCTATTCGGTTCGCGCTCTGCAACAGGCCAACGAGTGCGTGGAGCAGGACGGCGACCAGAGAGCATGAGGTGGTCGACCGGCCCTACAACATGCGTGCGATCCCGTCCCGCTCCGCCCACAGGCGCCGGCGCCAGGGACGGCCAGACCCCGTCAATAGTCTCCGCCTCACGCGCGGATTCTCGCTGTAGCGCTTGAGACCCGTAGCGCTAGCGAGCCGTAGCGCTACCGAGCGTTTTTATGGCAGTAACCTTATCACGATGCTTTGGAGAGGTTTTGCTATACTAGATGGCGTGCGAAAATTTACGTATGATGCCAAATTTATCGCGCATAAAGAGGCGCGTGCCGCGCACTGAATGAACCGCGCCGCTTGTAATGCGACCCGAACCCGACCAACACGATCCGCTCTGCCTCTGCCGCCAGGCTCCCTCGTCCTGATCCACGGGCTGGTGGTGCACCAGAGTGACCGGAACAAGTCGGCCACGTCCAGGCACGCCTACACCTTCCACGTCGTGGACCTGGTCCGGGGCAGCTACGCCGAGGACAACTGGCTGCAGCCCAACGACGACGCGCCCTTCTCCGTGCTGTACAGCAAGAGCTGGGTGTGAGGGCCGCGCCCCGCCCGGGCCCTGCTCGTACTGTGGACTGAATGATGATGAACGATGCAGAACAGTGTGACGTAACGTGGATAAATACTCTGCTGACTCTTCAAGTTTCGACTGCATATCTTCTGTGATAATGATTGTGAATGTAACGCGCGCGTTAGTTTCCAGAGAATACAATTTCGCGGTTTTCAGAAACCACGCCGTTTTGTACTCTCTTTTCTCACTCTGCCGGAAGTTCCGCAGCTTCCTCTCCGCAAGGCGATGGAGGTGAACAAGTATACGTGTAGCGTCTCGCCGCCGCGCCGCCGCCGCAGGCGCGGGGGGCTTGAAGGCAGGCGTCCACGCGCCGGCGCCGCGGAGTTAGGCCACCCATCTCACACCACGCCGAGGCGGTTGTCTGCCTGCCGGGGGCCGTGGCCACCTCCCGGCGTGACTGGCCGACCGGGCCGGGTAGGGCCGGCTTCTAGTCAATCAGCGGCAGGCCTTGGAGTTGTATTACCGCCCCGCCTACCCCGCCACGCCACGCCACGCCGCCGCCGCGTGCCTCCACCGCTCCAATCAATAAGCGTTTCCCTTTTTATTATTTTCATTTTCACTCGGGTGCAACAGGTATGTGGCTGCGGCTACACCGAGCCGCAGACAGCCGGCGCTGGCCTGGGCTGCGGGCCACGGTCCTCCTTCGTCCAACAGGCAAACACTCTCTAATCTCATTGCTGCAACTGCCTGGTGTACTTCATGATTGCTGGCCATTAACACTCCGAAGTGCTACTGTTTTTTTCTTCTCCGTTCCTTTTATTCAGCTCTACACTCGCACGAAGCGTGACCAGAATACAGTATACAGTATTATGTCAGACTGCACTCAAAGGCATTCCCTCGCGGATAAGAAAATGAAGAAGTCTGCCTTGCCTTATCGGAGAGTCCCATCTGATCCGGTCAATTTCCGCGGGGCGGGACTTTAGAGTGAAATACGACGGCAGGCGCGGCGCGGCGCCCCAAGCGGGCTCCGGCTCCGCCCGGGGTGGAGCGGGGCGCTATGTTCTGTCGGCGAGGTGAGGCACAAACTTTTCAGAACGCTGACGGCCCCGAGCAGACAATGCACTATGACGCCGACGCTGCTGAAACCCGCCATTTCACCTTCCTACGCGTCCAGCACTTTTTTAAAAATTTTGTCACTTTTCATTTTTCTTGGGGGGACTTTCTTTTGTCGTCCGGGGGCAAAAACGCGTCAAAATAAATAGACGGACGAGGGTCCGTCCCGTCCCCACCCGAGCCGCCTCGTGTGAGCATTTCGCGCGCTATCTCTGGTCGTGCGTCTCCGAGGCGAGGCAAGGCGTGTGTCCCGCAGCGGTGCGGTGCGGTGCGCCGGTAGGTCCCCGGCGCGGCGGTGTGCTTCTCGGAACAGGTGCACAGCCGCGGCCTAGGCCAGTCAGTCCGGCCCGGCCCCGCCCGGCCCGGCAGACAATGGCCGGCGCTACTTTTCCTCTACTTCGCCGGCACCTCGACGCGTCGGTCGGCCGGCTCACTTCTTTGCATTCGTGCGCGCGCGCGCCGATCTATCGCCGCTGCCGACAACTGAATGGAGCCTTAAATGTCACGGCATATCCCTTCCCTGCACTAACCTCGCGGAGGGAGGGACGCGGCGGGTGCATAGTGCCGGCCCGGGCCCGGCCGGGAGATACGCCCGCGCCGCGCCACCTCGCGTCGGCCTGAACGTGGTCAGGGAGATGCCCAGGGTGACCGTGGAAAATGACCTCAAATTCCTGTCATTTAGAGGCTAGGAAAAGTTAACGCTTAAGGCTGAGCCAAACATTTGACTTTTTTGAAAAAAGGAAATATTTAATAAGTCTTATTTTTAGGCCGTCTCAGGTGTCCCGCCGGCTCGGACGCGCTGAAGTGGGGTGTGCGCTGTGCCTGCTGAATGCATGGCTTCGCCGGTTATAATAGTTAAATTTGGCTCAGCCAATTAGCGGCAAGGCGATAATGATACGTCTATTTCATCCGAATAAGGCGAGTCCCTCCTTAGGCTCCATTCGGCACCTCAGCCGCAGTGAGGTGGCAGGCCTGCATCCGGCAGCCGACCTGACCGCAGTCTGATCCGCGACCGCCCCACCCCTCCGCCCCGCCCCACCCCGCCGCCCCGCCCCACCCTGCCCCGCCCTGGCCCGCACCGCGCCATTCTTCGTTTCGACGAACAACTAGACGAGTCGGAATGTATTTATATTCGTCGGAACGAGCGCAAAGACTCTAGTCTCGTCGCTTCCGGGCCTCCGGCGACCGTCTCCGGGCGAGGGGAGGGGGGAATCTCCCCTGACGTCAACTCCCGGCTGCTCCCGGCCCGGGAGAGTAGTTGTCATTTTGATTTGTAAAAAAAAATTTAACTCCAAAATGACTCCACTTTTACACGCAAGGGAGAGGTTTGACAGGTGGCAGTGAGCGGCGTGTGGGCGGGTAGAACACGTAGCAGAGCGGCGCTGTACGCGCGGTATACCCACCCGACCCGACCCCAGCCCGACCAAAGCCCGATGGCGCCGACCAGCGCGGCCGCGAAAATCGTTGTTGCGCGGGGCGTTGTGGCGGGCGTGAGTGTAATTTAGGTACTCGAAGCGCCGCGTGGGCCGCGTGTGTGCCGCAGAGAGTCTCTCTTTTGCTCACAGCGATAGTCATCACCGAGCATAGACCCGGACTGGCGAGCAGCGGCGCCTCGTAACCACGTGGGGATATGCGAAACTTTTTTTTTTCATTTTACTAGTTCTGCAAAAAAATAAAAAAATGTACCGAAAATTACTATGGAGCGGCGATTAAATGCATATGGCTAGATCAATGATACTCGATACTCGAGCAGGAGGATTGTTCGTGAATGGCTATATCGCCATGCTCCCCACCCTCACAACCGCTACGTCATCCATCCGCCACGCCCCATTGTGTACACACACACACACACACACACACACACACACACACACACCACCGCGGTCACATTGCTTATTTGCACTGCAGCGGTCTTGAGGACGTGCGTGCAAATAATCGCCGTGTACACGACACTCGGCTGTTGGTTGGCCGGACCCGGGCGGGCCACCACCCGGGCCCGGGCCGCGACGGTGTGCTGTGCGGATAGTTGGCCTGGGAAAGGACTCGGCGCGTTTCGCTTCCTCGCCGACCTTGGCGGTCTGAAACCGACGGCAGTGGTTCGATACACTACGGTGCCACCGTTGGGCCAACGACCGGCAACGGCCGCCGGACCAGGGCGTCGAGGAGGGACAGAGCGGTTGCCTAAGTGCAAGGGGCACTGTCGAACAAGTTGCCTGCTCCCCAGGAGCGGGTGTATGTAAATTGTCCGACCTGGCGAATTCCCCGAAATCCGAAAAAGCGCTGTCCGACCTGGATTTTGTCCGACCTTGTTTACACGGGTAAATTGGAGGTACAGCCAATCTGAACGTCGAAGCCACTGGATTTCGCCCCTAGGTTATGATGTTATGATGTTACAGTCGTCTCAGCAGACGATTCTCTTGGTTGTTGTGATGGATCGAGAGGATCGAGAAATCGCCAGGTCGCACAAAGATAGGTCGGACAATCTAGCTGCACCGTCTCCGGGCGCGGGCACCGTGCCCGCGTCACCGCGCGCGCACGCCCCTCGCTATCATTCAGCTGCTCGCCAGCGTAACGCGTGAATGACGGGCGAGTCACCGGAGCACGGAGCGCCGGCCCGCAGCATGGATTTGATTTACCGGGGTGACCCGCGCCGCAGCGCCGAGGTACAGTACCCTGTGGACCTCGGATGCTGCGGCCCCCGCGCCGCCGCGCCGCGGTCCAGCATCCTCCCGCTCAGGAGAGCGCTGAGCTGCTCAGCAGCACTGCCACCTGCTACACGCCGTCGCGTCGGCCCTTTCGCGACTTATTGGTTCGGTTTTTCTCGGCTCGGCGGCGCGGCGGCCGTGCTGCGCTACGCTGCGCCACGCTGCTTGCCGCCGCCACCGTGTTGAGCGCGGCGCGCGGTTCGGTTCTGTTCGGCCCTGCGGCGGGGCGGGGCGGGGCGGTGCGGCAGAGCCAGGCAGGCCCCGTCCCGTCGCGTCAGTCCCCCCCGCCCGCCTGCAGGCCTGCGGGCTGGCTGGAGTGGCGGCGGTGGTGCTGCTGAGCGCTGCTGAGCGCTGCTGAGCGCTGCTGAGCCGTAGCCAGGCCGGCCGCCACGCCCCGCCACGCCCCGCGGCCAGGCTGCGGCAGGCGGGACACGCCAGGCCTGGCGCGGCGCGGCGCGTCAGTCCAACTCTGGCCGCTCACCTGAGCAGAGCGAGCGAGTCGAGCGGTGCGCGCCCGCCGAGCAGAGCGTCAAGTGTCCCCGCAGTACCTGCTGGTGTACCGCCCCGCACCGCGTGGCGTGGCGTGGCGTAGCGTGGTGTAGCGTAGCGCGGTGGAGTAGAGTGTCAGCGTGTTGCCAGCTGGGCGCGTCGTGTCGCGAGTGCGGTGACTGGTGTGATATGTGTGCCCCCGTGCCGTTGCGCGTGTGCCCTTCCCCCGCCCTTGCCCCCACCACCCCCGCGGCCGCCGCGCCCCCGGCGGGTGCCTGCTAGCAGCAGCCGGCCGCGCCCCCAGGTCCGCGCCGGCCTCAGGATGACCGTCACCTACTCCAAGCTAGTCGCCAACGGGAGCAGCTTCGGCTGCTTCTGGAGGATATTGTACAAGTGAGTGTACCAGCCCAGCGTCCGAAGAGTCGAGTGTATGGTCGTCCCACCGTAAGAATAGGCTATCTATCTCTCTCGCACTCATGGGAAAGCGTATTCTTTTCACTCATTTGGTGTGCTAAACTCTTGGCACGAGGACGATAGCAGGCGCTGCCCGTCCCGCAGCACTGCCGCAACTTGTCGACGGGGAGTTGAACGCGCAGCGCGGACTTTCCGCCCCCAAACTCGACTGAAACCACCCGCATCTGTCTCTCTTGACTGTCGGCAACTCCTCGCTCATTTCAGCGTTATTATTACTTGTATTATTGACTGTGCGGCGCTCATCCAAGCGGGGAATTCTCCCTTGTCAGACTTGTGAAACAGGGAAGTACTCTGTGGCGCCGTGCCACGCCCGCGCCCCGCGCCGCCGCGGCGGGGCCAGGCTAGGCTAGGCCAGGCGCCTGGCGCTCGCCTAGACCTAGAGCAGCCGGCGCGGCGGCCCGGCCCGGGGGGCGGGGGGTTTCATTTCCATACCGTCTGATCTTCGCGAACCTGCTGCCCCTCCCTCCCCCCCTCCTCTTCCCCTCCCGACGCCTGTCACGTGGTGTTATGTCACTCACGCCAGAGGAGCGGAGGAGCGGAATGGGTTCCGTTGCAGAAAGCGGCCGATGGAGTTCGCGACGAGCGCTCATGCGAGGTGGATGAGGAATTCCCCGCCCCACGGTCGTTCCCGCCGCGCCCCGCCCCGCCCCGCCCCGCCCCGCCCCGCCCCGCCCCGCCCCGCCCCGCCCCGCCCTGCCCTGCCCCGCCCAGCCCCGTCGCCCCAGGCCGCCGGTGTCGGTGCGCGAAAACACACAGCCCGCGCGTGAAGAGACCTGCTACTGCAGCCCCGCGCCACGCCGAGCAAAGCTCCCGCTCCCGACGGGATGAGGGGGATCGTTTCTCGTTTCTGGGTCACCGGGTCGAGATTCCAAGACGAAAACGCGTGTCTTGGAGTGATTGTTGGGATTGTGGAGAGAGAGAGAGGAAATCAATGACCTGAATGCCGATCGGAGAGATTATTGGGAGCAGTAGAATTTAGGAAAGGTAGGCAGTGCGAAAATCATTGACAGACAGGGTCGGTCATGCGAATTGGCAAGGGCGAAAGGAGGGGGAGGGGGAGAGGCGGCGGGGCGGGGCGGGGCGGGGCGGGGCGGGGCGAAAGACAGTTATTCGTCGAAGCTTTTCGCCGACCTGCACAGATTCCACCGTGCCGAGTCACGTGCGCGCGCACACGCACGCACGCACATACGACAGCCGCAGCAGCAGCTTTGTTGTGACAACGTCGGAATATTTCCTGTACATATTCATCGGGTCGCGCCTGCCTGCGGCGGTCTGTCGGTCTGCCCGGGGCGGGGCGGGGCGGGGCGGGGCGGGGCGGGGCGGGGCGGGGCGGGGTGGGGCACGGCGGGGCACGGCGGGGCATGGCGGGGCACGGCGGGGCATGGCGGGGCTCGGCGGGGCATGGCGGGGCTCGGCGGGGCACGGCGGGGCACGGGCGCGGAGCCCTCGGTCTGCGGCGACAAATATGGTCGTCCCACCGAAAGAATAGGCTATCTCTCTCTCTCGCACTCATGGGAAATCGTACTCTTTTCCCTCATTTGGTGTGCTAAACTCTTGGCGGGAGGACGATACTTTGAGGTACGAAGGAGGACTCAGAAGAGGAGCTCATGATCAGCTCGATGAACGTCCTCTTCCAGTCCGGCGGGCGTGCGTCCATGTCCCAGTCGGCCCCGGTGTACAAGCCAGCCGGCGTGCACTAAGCCCTGCCCCGCCACACCCCGCCCCGCCCCGCCCGCCCCGCCCCGTTCTGCTGCGGTGCAGACGTATAAGTTACGTCAGAGCGATTCCCTCTTGCCGGCCGGGCCCCAGGCCAGCCCCCCGGCGGCGGCGTGCCCGTGGCGGCCCCAGGCCCCAGGCAGGCGTGCGGTGCTCGCCCCGCCCCGCCCCGCCCCGCCGCGCCCCGCCCCGCCCCGCCCAGAGAGTGCGACTACTCGGTGTCGCCTGCCCCGCCCGGACTTTGACTTGCGGTCACTTCGGCTGCAGCAGGCAGGCAGCCCTCTCACAGGCGTTCACACTGGTGGTGAAGGTGGTCGCCTCCTTGTCTCACCGTCCCGCCCCGCCCGAATAAGACAGCGGAAACCTTCCCTCTGACTGCCTCGCCTGTCCCCCGAGACGAGACAAGACGGGACGCGTGAAACATGCGGCGTGGTGTGCGCGCGGCGCAGCGCGTAAAGACGAAGAAAGGCGAACCTCGCACAAGTACAAGCAGCCTTCGCCCCGCCCCGCCCCGCCGGCCCCACACATCAAAAGCGTCTGACATTTAGGGCATTTGGGTGGGAGGGGGAAGAGCCACGCTGCTGGGCTGGGCTGCTCCTCACAATGGCGCTGGCCTGGCCTTACCCCCGGGTGCCGCCGAACCGAGGCCGTACCGCGCTCAGGGGGTTCACCGTAACCCGTACCGCACCCGTGGCGGGGAGCGCCCTGCTGCGCCCTTCTCACACCTCTGTCTCTGTCCTTGTCGCACTCGTGCGGCTCCAACGCACCCGACGTAGGGCCGTGACGTGAGTGCGACAAGGACGAGACGAGCGCCTGAATGTGTTAGGCTGTCTGAGAGGGGCGTGGAGTGGCGTGCGTGGAGTGGACTCGTGGCGGTGTGTATGGCGGATGAGCCCAGCCCATATCACACGCAATGCGCCAACTGGGTCACTGGATTGTCGGCCCGAATGCACACCACGCCACGCCACGCCATGTCAGGTGCCTCGCGCGCACTGTTAAAAAAAAGACTCGGAAATTCACGACATATTCGTTGTGAAAAAAATTGCCAGAGCTCTTCGTGATTATTTTGGGGAAATCACAACGCTTCTTTGTTATCAAAAATTAATTAACTTCAGAAGTATTACGACTAGTCTACAACTATTACAAATCATGATAGCGAAATGCTCGATTTTTGACTACGAAGAAATGTTGGGATTTCACATATGCTCCGTATGGAGCTAGTGCTGGAAAATCACAACATATTTTTAACAGTGCGGTCACTGTACTCGATCTACTGCACGAGGCCCGCTGCGCGGCTCTTTCATTTCCTGATATGTATTACTATTGCGCGCTGTAATGCGACGGAAACGATTATTTATTCTGCGCTCAGTGCGGCGGGGGCGGGGAGTGTTCATGAAAGCAAGTGGAAATTTTAGTGGACTCTTGTTTTAAAACTGTGAAGTTGACGGGGGGAGTGCGCGCTCTCTGGCCTGGCCGGCTCTAGTCGCTACCCCCGACAGAACGCTGCCGCACCCCCGCTGTGGTCCCGTTACTGGTGTACAGTAGAATGTGAGAGATGGTATCTGTCATTTCAGCGGACAAAAAACACTCTCCACAAATTCGTCTTATTGCAATAGCGACACTTCGCGGAAATAAACTTTATCGCTTTCAAAAATTCCCGTTAAAAAAAGGCCTGTACAATACAAAATGTTCCAGACAGAATTTTATTTTTCTGCGAGGATTGGTGGTGTGCGCCGCAGCCGGTCGGTAGGGGCGTTGTCTTGAAACTAACTAGTCATCCATTAACTCGTGGAGATGCCCTTGGGACATCCTCACTCGGACCCTCCAGTCAGCTGTGTGCGTGCTGCCGGCCGCTCGGCCCCGCCCCGCCCCTCACCTGAGGTCAGCGCTTCTGGACGGCCCAGCCCGGCCCGGCCGCTAATTTTGAAACCCTCCTGGATCTCGACCCCATCCCTAACTTCACAGCAGTATTTCTCGCTTCTCTTTGGTCGTGGGGCTGGGACCTGGTAGGGAGTTACTAAGACGGATATGTAGGATAGGTTAGGATAGGTTGGATTGGATTTAAGTAAGGTTAAAGTAGAAGAGGATCAGCTGTTTTCTTTGCGTCTCTAATCAAAACCAGCCTATTCTAACCTAACCTAACCGAGCTTAACCTATCCTAAATATCCCTTTTAGTAACTCCCTACCAGGTATCAGCCCCACGACCAAGAAAAATGGCCGAGAAATATGGCCGTGAAGTTGGGGATGGGGTCGAAATCCAGGAGGGTTGCCCCGGCCCGGTCGCCTTTTTGCAGTGCAGCAACCCACAGTGTCGGGTCGGGTCGGGTCGGGTCGGGGGACAGCCGTGCACTTTCTTACTGCCGCGTCTTCGGGTCGCTTTTGGGCTCGGCTGGTGAAAGGGAGGGAGTTGGAGCCATTGCGGTCGTTAGCTGGGAGAGCGTTTGCACCCCGGCCGGGCCCGGCCCAGCCCAGCCCCGCGGGCCTGGCCGGCCTGGCCTAGCCTCGCTACCAGCCCCACCGCCTGTGAGGTGAGCGTCAGCCGGCGCCGATACCGCCCGGCCCGGCGCGGCTCGGCGCGAGAGTGGACGCGACAGTCTTGTGGAGTCTGTGCTCTTTGAGATGATGCTCTTCTTGTGCGGAGCGCTACTCTCGAGGTGGCGCAAGCGGTCTGGCCGGGCCGGGGCTGGCGACTGCCCTTGACGAGTGGAGTGACGTCGTGGTGGTGGTGGTAGCTGGTCTTGATCACGCTTGTGTCTACTCTCCGGCGTTTTTTTTTTCGGTTTGCTGATTGTAATTAAGCTGCGATAAAAAAAAAAGAAGAAAAGAAGATCGAAAAAGACGAGATTGTTTATTTAATTGAAAAGGTGCGTAAGTACAGTATTGGGCCTGGCCTGGTCCTGTCCCATGGCCCTCAATGCTATTGGTATCGGGTCGCTTAGGTAGGTAGACATTTTTTTTTTTTAATTTCCAGCATTACCAATTTCTACAGAGGGGTTGGAGTGGTGCTCGGGCAAGCCCCGCGGACTGGCCGGGCCGGGCCGGGGTGGGGCGGGCCCCCCAGCCCAGCACTCTCGGCTGCTGGTCTCGGTCCAGAACAGGTTGGACGGCCTATGCCTTCGCCTTTGCGCGCCGCGCCGCCCCGCCCCGCCCCGCTCCACTTGAACTGCTTTTGTTTTTGCCCGGCCGTCACCTTTGCCTTGATGGATATAATGTAAACGCCAAGTGCTCCGCGGCTCGGCTCGGCTCGGCTCCGACTTACATCAGCGGGGCCGCGACCCTGTCCGCGCCGGCCCGGCCGACCAATCATATACCCACTGACTTTTGACAGGTTGCGGGTTCCGCAAACGCCCTCCTCCTCCTCCCCCCACGCGCGCACCTGATTGAGTTTGTAACCGCAGCGCGGCGGCCACGCCGCAGACGAGACGTACGCAACGTACAGTGGGGGGGCATTCCCTGTGTGCGTTACTCGAACGTGTACAACAGGTGACGTCAAACCGGCATCATTTTTACGTCGTTAGGACGACGACGTCGGCTCCGCGGCGCGGCGCGGTGCGGTGCGGCGTGGTGGGTTCATTGGGTGTGTATTCAAGCGCATCACGTCATCGACTTGCGAGTCGGATGCTGTAGGACCCGACCCGGACGGGGTACTCCTATTGTACATACGCCCCGCGAGCGACCGGGCCGCCGTGCCCGAGTCGACGCCGTGGTCACACTGTGGTCACACTGTGGCCGCGCGCACAGCGCGTGTATGCGTATGCATTTGCCGCCATTCCGATTTAAGGAGAGAAAGTGAGAGGGAGGGCGGGGGGGAGGGGGAGGGGGAGGGGGCTGCTGGTGCTGGGCCGGGTATGCAGGCGGTCAGCTGAGTGGGGCTCGCCGGCCTGCCTGGGGATTGTAATGCTCTCACCGAGGGGGTTATGGAGGCCCCCGCCCCGCCCCGCCCCGCCCCGGGGCCCCCGGCGGGGCTCTGATTGGCTGGGCTGTAAGGAGCGGCGAGGTGAGGGGCGCCTTTCGCACACGGCGTCGAAACAGAAAGAGATTGTCCTCGAATGGCCCGATAGTGTTACGGTCGGTCCGGCCCGGCCTGGTGAAGGGGCGGTGGAGGTACCTAACGGCCTGCTTGTCGCTGTAAGCGCGAGGCCCCGTGCGTGGATATGCTTAGAGTAGCCACACCCAGAAAAGCGTGTTCTTGATATTTGCACAATGTTCTAGATTTTTCATGTCCTTGATTTATTGAAATGCAATGCGCTTGGTTTGAGAACAAATTGCGGTTGTTACAATCCCATGTTCTTAAAAAAAACGCATTGCACTTGAATAATTCAAGGACATGAAAAATCAAGAACACGGTTTTCTGGGTGCAGTAGCCTGCACTTGCAGCGCGGACCCCCTGCGGTTATACTGTACCGCGTGCACAGGTGCCGGCGGGTTGCCTACTCGCACGGGGCTATGGCGGCAGGCAAACTCGTGCGAGCACGAACAAGAACCCTTTACTTTGCCGTTTTCTTTTCTTTTCTTTATTTTTTTTTTTTGCGCCCGTCGCCCTTGCTTGCTACTCGTGTTCCCATCTCTGTTGCTCCTCCCGCACAAATCGTTCATTTCCACCTATGACTCGCCGGGTGTTGTTCGGCACGGCCATTGGGATGGAGTTCCGGTCGGTGTGTCCCACTAGAGGAGGGGGGCGAGTCCCTCTCCCACTCCCCGCGCAGCGCGTCGGTGTGGTGGTCAGTCACTGCACTGCAGCACGGTCTCGTCTAAAACCGTGAATCTATAAAATGTAGAAGAAAAAAATTACAGCAGCGCACTTTACCTGTGTTGCCTACTGCACTTTACCTGCAACGTTGGGAGTGATTTATTGCGCCAATTTTTCTTCAAATTACCAAAGCCTGTGAGTGCGATGGCTATAGCCGTTCACGCCGCTAGTAAGAGTGAATGAGTGCAAGAGTATAAACAGAATAACCAAACCGACTGCTGTTCGATAATAGTCTTGCGGACTAGATCTGGAATGACGGGCTTAACGGCTGCTGAAGCTGGTTTTGTTGGATCCTACTACTTGTTTTTCTCTCTTTTTAGTTTAAAAAAGAGAGGGGAGAGGGGGAGAGGAAAGAGTCTGGTACTGAGGGGGGCCTGGCCTACCCGTTGAGTGTAGTTCCCCGCTCGCTGTGTGCCGTACCGTGACCGCGCCAAACGTCAATCAGTTGTGCTTTGCAGCGCCGAGACGAAAATATCGGTGACGCCTTGCTGAAAACAACGCGCTCATGGTTGAGAGAGAGAGAGAGAGAGAGAGAGAGAGAGAGAGAGAGAGAGAGAGAGAGAGAGAGAGAGAGAGAGAGAGAGACGCGCGAGCCTCTCCGTGGTGTCTCTAATCGATACTACAAAGTCGTGTTGGAGACTGAATGACCCTGGAGTGCGCCGTGCTCGAGGCCGTGTACTGTCCAGCCTCCTCCTGCTCTTATCTCGCGCACGTCCTCCCTTGGCTCTCTCCTCGCATCCTCCCTTCTGTACCTGCAGGTCCCCTCTTAGCCCTCTCCTCGCCCCCCTCGTGCCGAACACTGCGTGAAGAAGTATAAACCTCTGATCGAACAGGAACGCTCACGACCCAATAAAAGTCCAGCCGTGAAGGTGTGCCGAGCCGAGCCGGATCGCTTTATGAGTCTTTGCTCTCCTTGGGCTCGGCCTCTCCAGACACCATTTTTGCCACTGCCGTTCCCTGCCTCGGTACCTCAGTGTATTCTGCAGAGTACTTTTTTTTTTTAATTTTTTTTTTTTTAAATTGTGCATCTTTTCTTAGCCTTTCTCTTCGTAAGCGAATAGCCAAATCCGTATTAAATCACCATAACAGTTTGTTTTTTTGCTGACTTCCCTGTATACGTTTTTATCTCTCTTTCCGCCGGGGCCAGTTTTTGGTCGGCTGCTTCATGTCCAGGTCCAGCTGATAAGCCTCTCGAGGCGCATCCTGTCGGCTGCCGGGCAGGACCGCTTCCAGATTACCCGTCTTTGTGACTCTTACACGGCGTTTGACTCGATGCGTTACGAAACAGACGTAACAGTGCGCGGCTTATTTGAAGCAGGGCTCCGGCTAATAAGCATAAAACAGCACTTTGTCACTTTCTAAAGGGAACACTTTCTGGGCTCCCGGCCGTTCTCTTTTGTCATGTTTTACAAAGAAACTCGCCACAGTTTTTCCACGGCCTTAAGGTCCAGCGCAGCCGATCAGCCGGCTACTTCCAGGGAATGACTTGGCGCTTTATCTGAGCCGGAGCGTCGCCACTCCACCCGGACTCGGAAACACATTGCGCCCTTCATGTTTTTGTTTTCAGGAGTTTCATTTTATTCCAAACGAACCCGCCCTGCAGCGTTTTAAATGTTTTGCCCGTGGGAGATGTGTGAGGACACTTATCTGCCAGGGGTTCTCATTAGGAGTTGACTGATGGCTGTGAAGGCGCAACGCCTCCTGTACCCGCCGGCCCCGGCCCGGCCCCGGAGGCTGGCATGTCGGATGCCCTGGGCGGGGCGGATATCCGGGTACCGAACAGAACGGGTACCGGCGGTGGGTGCCGCCCGCGATGCACGAAAAAGTGACGCCGCCCCGCCGGTAGAATGAGTATTTAGCGCGCTGAGCTGAGTGATCTCGAGGCCTCCGCAGACTCTCGCTTCGTTCTCGATCCCATCGATCACTCGCGTCACGGGTGCGAATACGTGTCGGCGCGGTCGAGTACCCGCTGCCGAGGCCTTGACCGTTTAGTTCCACGTCGAATTAAAAAAAAAAGAGGAGAAGAAAGCTATAGGGACACGAAAATTGTGGAGTATCGCCTGCTGCGCATGGCCTGGCTGGCCGGGCCGAGCGCGACTATGAGGAAGTTGGAGTGTACGATAGAGTTTGGCGCTGCGACAGGCCGCCCATCCCAGCGCAGCGCGGCGGGGCTGTCCAGCAGTCCGATCCCAATGACAATAAAGATGATAATTTCCAGTCTCAGCTGCGGCCCCGGCCCGGCCCAGGCACATCATGCCGCCGGTGGTTGTCGCTCCTGTGCCAGAGTGGCTTATATTAAGCTTCTAATCGCTGAGCGATGGCTTCGTTTATTCGTGGATTAAGCGGAGTGTGGACGTGTCTCATTACCATAAAAAGACGTAGTGTGTGCGTTTGAGTTGAGGCGTTACTTGTGTGACATAACGGGTAACATGCCCGCACCCCGCCCCGCCCCACCACGCCCGTCGTCGAGATGCACCGAGCGCATGTATCGAGCGCTGACGATTTTCTTTAGTGGGAGCGCGCCATTAATGTCTTGTGAACTCTGGTTTTCTCTCTCCGCGCTGTCGGCGACTAGGTAGCGTGTCTCTCTATAAATAACCTCGCTGGAGCTGGAAAAGTACACGCGTGCACACACACACACATGCGCGCGCGCGCATCTAGAAATCAGCATTAATGGGGGATTTATTGGCCATTGTTTTCCAGCCTCTCTTTCCGTGTTTGGCGCTTCTTTTTCCAGCGGCGTGAGTGACTGGCTGCTACTGTGGCGTGTGGCGTGGCGTGGTGTGGCGCGGCGCGGCGCGGCGCAGCGCAGCGCGGGGCAAGCGTGCCGTGTCGCGTTTGGGTTTCCCCAGAACTGCAGCCGCCCCGCCCCGCCCCGCCCCGCCCCGCTCCGCCCCGCCCCGAGCCCCGTGCCCTACCTATCTACACTGTAGGGACAGCAATAGGGCCGCAAAACTGCCGCGCACCAGAAAATTATTCTCCTAATTGCGTCTCTTTTTTTACTTTTTTGCTCATAACCTTAGGGCCGAAATGGTTATCGTGACGGAGCCAGCAGTGCCCTCTCCTCGCGCCTGCTCGTTGCTATCGGTCGTGAGTCGTGCGCAGACGGGACGACGCGACGGCTGTCAGGTCGCCGAATGTCAGAAACTCGTCTGTGCCCGGCCGGGCCGGCCGCTGTTGTGGCCTCCGCCTCCACCTCCTGCGAGCTCTCCGTGCCGTGCCGGTGTTGGTTCGCGAGGGAACGGATCGTCAAACTCATTTTTTTATTTTATTTCTCTTCCTCCTCTCCCTGCCTCTGCTTCTCGGTGCCCGGCCCGCAGCAGCACGTGTGGATCGCGTGCCAGCCGGGGCGGGGCGGACCTGGTCATGCCGCGCCGCGCCGCGCCGTGCCGTGCCCGCTGGGGTTACCGCTGTGGTGTGGTGTATACGGCTTATGAGTTTGTTTTGGTGGCGTGGCGCGGCGTAACGTGGCGTGGCGTGGCGGAGGAAGGCGGAGACGTCACCTTGGCGAGGGGTGACTGGACCCGCCCCGCCCCACCCCGCCCCACCCCGCCCCGCCCCGCCCCGCCCCGCCCCGCCCCGCCCCGCCCCAACACGGTCATGGCCGCAGGTGCACCACTTCTCCTGATGCAGCGCGTCGATCCACCCGGCCGCTTTGCGCCGTGTGACAATGAAACTGCAGTACGCCGAAAAAATAATAAAAAATCGAATTTTGCACTGTAGAACGTGCGGTGCATATTTTGTGTCCACCTCCTTAATGGTCGCATGCCATTAATGCGGAATGAAAGGGTAACGACTTTATTATTCTGTCGCGAGCGGAGCGGTGACGTGCGAAAGGCGACTGCTTTGGGCGGCGGGACGGACAATCCGAAGCAAAGCAATCATCTGACAGCCCAGCCCAGCCCGGCCTTGTCTCCGCATGGTCTGCGGCGCGCCCGCGGGACTCTCAGGCACAGGTGTCGCGAGTGTCCGCCGTGGCACAGCCGCCCCGCCCCGCCCCGCCCCGCCCCGCCCCGCCCCGCCCCGCCCCGCCCCGCCCCGCCCCGCCCCACCCTGCTCCGCCCGCACCACCTACCTTTCCCCTTATTACTTGGCCCGCCGCCTGTCGCCGGGTGGAGGAGGTGGAGGAGGTGCCGGGCCGGGCAGGCCCTGCCCTGTCGTCGTGGTCATTGAAGAGGCTAACACGCGTCAGGGTGAAAAGTGACATTTCCAGTTCGGATTCCCTCGTTCCAATTCTTACAACTTTGGCGCTGTCCCTAAGCGAAATTATTTTCATAATATTTTTTTCTGCGTAACCTAATTTGTTGTTCTGATTGCGCACTGTGTGGCTGTGAGGTGGAGTCGAATATCCCCCCGGAGGCTGGGGCCGATCCCGGCTGCCTGCCTCGGGCCTCACACGGGTCGTCCCTTCCTGGGTGATTATCAGAAGTAATCCTTCGTTTTAAGTCTTCATAACTCTTGCCTTTTTTCGATTTGCGATGCGAGTGTATTTTTTTTCTTCTTTTGCGTTGTCGTCTGTAGCGAGTGTTGGTTTTACCACGCCATTTTGCGAGTGGCTGAAAAGCAAACGCTCTTCAATCACTAGACTGACTTGTCGCGTGCACACTGTGACACTGTGCGAACAGCGGGGTCTGCCCTGCCCCGCCCTGCCGCCAGCACAGCCGCTTTCTGCCTGTCGCGTTGCCTATTTGCAGGACAAAAGAGCTCCTCTGTGTCTCTTACTTTTAGCAGTGACAGCTGGGGAGGGCCGCGCCGGCCGGGGGCTGAGGCGGGTGGATGCATCGCAGGAGGAGAGTTTCGAGACTTTCACGCGTGTGCCACGAGACGCGAGCCGAGCACTACACTTTTACCAGCCTGTGCGGGCGTACTCGGCCGACTGACTCATTATTGGTTTTGGTTTGTGTTTGCGCGGCGCATGCGGACGCACAAACAGCAGTTTGGCACGCTGTTCAGGGGAGCCTTGGGGTGCCGCCCGGCCCCGCCCCGCCCCAAGGTGGTGTCTTTGAGGAAGTCGGAGGGAATACCAATCTCTTTTCCCCCCATTATACGTTTTGTTGAGACGCAGAAAAATTAAGCAGGGTGATTCGCGCACGATACACGCACGCTTACGCCACTTCCTGGAAACTTCATAATTCGCTCTTTTTGCAAACGTTTGCGGTCAAAGGTATTTTCTGACCATTTCTTTTAGAGCTACAATGAATCCATTTTCTGTTTTCTTCCTCATCGGGAACAGGGCCGTAGACAGAAGTAACGATAATAGGCGAACACGTTTTGGGCCCCGATGATATCTGTGTGAACAACAGGTCGAACAGCAGGGCCGGCCGGGCAGAGCGGTGTGACGTGTGAGATGTGAGTGAGCTCGAGCTCAAAATTGAACCGGAACGGGAACTGGAATGGGCAGTTGAGGGCGGGGCGGGGCGGGGCGTTGAGCCCAGCGCGTATTCATTCACTCATTAGCGGGGCGGGGCGGGGAGTGGGGTAGTGGGGTGGACCTGACTGAAGCGGCCCGACAGGAACAGATCAGGGACGCATATCATCCTTGACGCCGCCCCGCCCCGCCCCGCCCCGCCCCGCCGGCACAGCGGAGCCTTGAATGGACCGAGGACTGTGGGGCACTGGCCGCCGACAAGTCCCCCGCTACCGCCATGCCCCGCCCCGCCCCGCCCCGCCCTGAGGGAGGCGCTTAACACTGTGAACTTACACTTTTTATTTTTGCTACGCGCGCGCGGCCGGCTCGCCCCACCCCGCCCCACCCCGCCCCACCCCGCCCCACCCCGCCCCACCCCGCCCCACCTGGCCCAGCTGCTAACCAGCTGATTGTGCTGCTAGAGTAGTCCGCGGGGCAACCTGTATTGGACTGGCGGCCTGGCCGGGCCTGGCCTGGCCTGGCGCCGGGCTGTCTGCTCCTATGGTCCTAAGGTGGAGAGAGACACAGAGGGGAGGGGGAGTATTAAAGAGACGTAAAGACAACCTTCCCCGTCAATTTTTCAATCGCTCTTTTTGCTTCTCTCCCCTTCCTCTCTCTCTCTCTCTCTCTCTCTCTCTCTCTCTCTCTCTCTCTCTCTCTCCCTCTCCCGCGCTCTCTCAGCCCGCCGCCCTTTTCCTCTCCCCTTGACCCCCGCGGGACGTGGCTCACTCGGGACACACAGGAACGCGAAGGCCAGGGAGGAAGAAGAGGAGGAGGAGGAGGAGGAGGAGGAGGCTGAGGCAGGCGAAGAGGGGGAGGAGGGTGCACAAATCAGCGCTCATTGTCTCTGCGTGCGTGACTGTGGGCGTGTGTGTGTGAGTGCGCAGGCAGAGTGTTGGGGGAAGCAGCAGCAGCGGCGGCAGAGTGAGGCTGTCCGAAGGTTGTCCTTCCCTTTCCTTCCTGCTGGGATGGGATGGGATGGGATGGCACCGAGGCCCTCACCCCTGCGTGCCCCCCCCCCCCCCCACACACACACACACCTTGCTCTCTGCGGCGCGGCGCAATGAAGCCAGTCATTCATCAATAATAGTTAGTTGGTCGAGTAATTTTCACGGCCCGCTCGGCTCGCTGCACCTGCTGCTCTGTCAGCACAAATGTGTACATTGTACACTTTAAATAAAGTATACATGCCATGTACACTGTAATAAATGAATACATCACCATGTATACTTTAATAAATGAATACATCACCATGTATACTTTAAAAATGTATACATGCCCATGTACACTTTAATAAGTGTATACATGACCATGTACACATCTTTCAAAGTGTACATGGCCTGTAAGGTGACAGCAGCACGTGTGTTCTTAGCAAAGTGTACATGGGTATGTATACATTTATAAATGTATACATGCGCATGTATACACATGTAAATGCATACACGCATTTATGTATACATTTTTTAAACTATACACGGCATGTATACTTTATTTAAAGTATACAATGTACACATTTGTATTGACAGAGTGGCTGGCCTGGCTGGCGGACTGGCTGACTGGACTGGCTCGCGCCGTGTCGGTGTTTTTAACTTCCGGCCTTATCGGCTCGGCTCGACACCTATAGCCAAGGCTGGCCTGGCCTGGCTCTCTGCTCGCGCCGGTGGAGGTAACCGCTGTGCTTAACAGTAGGGGGAATAACTTCACTGTAATTTTAAAGGAAACACATGTTGTCTTAAATCGGCGACACATTTATGTGTGTCCTTTATCGGCGACACATAAAATGTGTTTCCTTTATCGGCGACAATTTTGTCGCCAAAACCTCTGCGTGTCGCCGAAAAAGGTCCGTTTCGGTGACACACGGAGCTTTTGGCGACAAAATTGTAGCCGAAAAAGGTCACACACATATGTGTCGCCGATTTGGGCAGTTTCCTTTTGCGATGTGTCGCCACAAAAGGACACAAATTTGTCGCCCTTTGAGTTACAGTGTTTTCCTTGACATTGATCCTCATGAGGATTGATAATTTATCCCCAAAACACTGGTAAAACTAAGGCGTAGTTTTACGCCTTTTTCAAGCGTACAACTACGCTTGAAGACCTTACGCCCTTCTTGAAGCATACAACTACGCTTCAAGAAAATTCCCCCATGCATTTAGATAGGAGGAAAAGAGCGCATGAGCTCTTGTACGCTTCAAGAAGGGCGTACGGACTGTACGCTTCATGAAAGGCGTACAACTACGCCTTAGTTTTACCAGTGAATAGTGGCGTCTTTATAAATTAATATTTCTTGTACTACAGCTCTTGCAAAAAAAAGTATAGCTGGAGGTGCCAGCAAATATCAGACCTTTGTACTCTTACTTAATGACATAAACGCGTTCTTAATTTTTTTTTTCGTTATTTCTTATTTTTTCTGTCACTCTGCTCCCGACTGACTGCCGTGCTCTGCTTATTCCTTCCAGATGGCGGGGCAGCGTCTACAAGCTGGTCTGGCGGGAGCTGCTCGTGTTCCTGTGCCTGTACTTCTCCATCAACCTCCTGTACCGACACGGGCTCAACGAGGCGCAACAGAGGTGAGCGAGGCGGGGCGGGGCGGGGCGGGGCGGGGTGGGGCGTGGCGGGGCGTGGCGGTGAACTTCGTCCCCGATGGGGAGAGTGGCGTGGCGTGGAGTCGCGTGGTGTGGCGCGGCGCGGCGCTGCGCTGCGCTGGTTGACCGGGACGCCTCACCGCCGTCGCGCTGGTCAGACGCAGGAGTCCGTACCTTCACTTAGTTTTGCGTTAACTATAGTTATTCAACGTAACGTTTTGACGTTTTGAATAAAAGTTAAAGTTATGGGTTTTCAAAAATCAATCGGGTGAATGTCCGCACTCTCTTTCCGCGGTATAAAACGTAACGTTTAACATCAAATAGGTTAACTTCAATGGCTTGGATATAGAGTTATAAGGCACTATTGTGTTAAGTTGCGGACTCTGGTCAGTCGGGCACGGGCCAGGCTGGACTAGGAGGCGGTGGTCGCCGGGCTGGGCCCGGCTGTTCTAGGAACTTGCGACATGACTGTAACGGGATGCTGCAGGCCAGGCGGTGGCGGTACGGCCGGGACAGGCCGGCCGGGCTGCACCAAACACACTGCCCTGCCCTGCCCTGCCCTGCCAAGCCGATGGGATGGACTTGGCTTTATCCGACGCACGGTCGGACCTCCCCCCCCCCTCCTCTCTCGCTCGACAGATATCAAAGTTGTGGGAATTTACTACTAGTAGTTTAACGAGGCCCTCTTCATTCGCCTTGAGGCGGTGATATAGACGTGAATAAACGACTCTCTTAAATGGAATCTTCTTTTCTCGCGGCAGCTGCCCTTCCGTTTGACAGGAAAGAAAAAGGAGAAAAAGAAAGAAAAAATACATTAAAAGGAAATTTTTATCCGATCCGACGCAAAGCGAAAACGCGGATCCGCTTCTGTGAGAACCGGTTCAAGTTGATCCTTCCAGGTCCAGGCGCTCCACGCCGCGCCACGCCGCGCCACGCTTCGACGCCCCGCGCCGGGCCGGGCCGAAGCGACGCTTGAGACTAGGCCAGGAGACTTGAGCTGAGTGACGTGTGACGGGCCGGAGGGGAGGTGGCGGCGAGTGACGGAAAGTGACGTTGCGTGTGAGGGGACGAACGTATGCGACGCCGCCGTCAAAGGGTTAAAAAAAGGGTTTTTTTTGGTGACGTCATTTCTTTCTGTTTCACTATGACTTCGATAAACGAGTACTTCACCCTACTGCGACCCAGCCTGCATGTTGACAATAACACACGCCCTGTTGTTTGCTGCCAGGCAGTTCGAGAGGATTCGAGCCTACTTCGGCTCGCACGGCGAGACCATCCCCATGTCGTTCGTGCTCGGCTTCTACGTGAGCCTGGTCGTGAAGCGGTGGTGGGAGCAGTACAGGTTGCTCCCGTGGCCCGACACCCTCGCCCTCTTCGTGTCCGCGGCCATCCCCGGAGTGGTGGGTATTTTTTTTTTCAATCATTGGTGTTATTACGGTACTTATCTTGCGGCAATTTGAACTTTCTTAAATTCGTCGCCATCTTGGCGATATCATAAACAAGAGGCGCTATTTTTCCAAACATGTCATTACTCTCTGTCTGTATATTACTTTTCTCTTTTCCACCCGAGAGTTTGCCTTGTTGTCCAGGACGAGCGCGGCCGCCTGATGCGGCGCAACATCGTGCGCTACGCCGTGCTGGCCTACGTCATCACGCTGAACCACGTGAGCGTCCGCGTCAAGAAGCGCTTCCCGTCGTGGCAGCACATGGTGGACGCAGGTGAGGACAGGACGCTGTGCATCCTCACAGCCTGACATGACAGCTGCGTGTCGCACACATAGGGGTGGAAATTTCCATTCGTACCCTTTGTCCCTGCAAGGGTGTGGAAAAATTCCTGGGGGGGGGGGGATACACACACACGTTTACTTCGTCTGCTGTACGAATCGTGTAATAGTCACACACCTTCAGGAGTCGGCGACATTCTCACTCTTGGGTGTCCAGCGCTGGAGAATTGAACGCGAGGGGTCGACCACTTAAAATATTTGTGTACATGGAATATATTCCAGTTGGAATATCTGGAATATTTTTGGAATATCTGGAATATTTTTGGAATATGTAGAACAGTATTTTTGGAATGTCAGGAAAATGTGAGATAAGATTTTTGGAATATTAGGAATATGTTGAAATATTAGGAATATTCTTGGAATATTTGGAATATTTTTGGAAGTTTTGGAATAATTGGAATATTTTTTGGCTGGAATATGTTGGAACATCTGGAATATCTTTGGAATATTTTTCAATGTGTACATGGAATATCCAAGTGGTCGACCCCTCGATTGAACGCCTTTGTCGCGCTCGGAATAACTCGGCTGCCGCGCCGCCGCGCGGGACAGCGCTGGCGCGGAGGCTGCGGGGGGCGGCGGATAGGCAACCGCGGGCGTGCGCCGCGCCGGAGCGTAGGGGGTTGCCTATCCCGGGGCTCACAGGGGCTCTGGCCGCGCGCGCCCGGCCCGGCCCGGCCCACCCGGCCAGGCCCACCCGGCCACAGGCGCTCTCTGGAGCAGTAACCCGATCGCCCGCGGGACGCGCTGCGCCGCGCGGAGAGGGACGCGATTTCGCTCGCACGGACACGGTTTAATTTAAATTTCCGCCGCGCAAAGTCGTTTTGTGGTTGAGCTCGCCGCGGCGCGGCGCGGGGGGAACTGGAAGGCGAGGAGCCTTGCCCAGCCCAGTCCAGCCCAGCCCGGCCCGCGCCGCTGCGACTGGAGGTTTTTAAAATCCCGCGGGAAGGACCGCACCGCACCGCACCACAACACACGCCCACGCGAACGAATCGCAGTCCAAGGTCAGCTGCTGTAAAAAAAATATAAAGAATCCTGCCTCTCTTTTTTCCCCACTTTGCGCCGCTGCTTCTCCCGCGTGTGTATCCGCGGTGTGATTATTGCTGCGTTTGGATTGGATTTATGTGGAAGTGTTTGCGTCTCGCCGCCTCTTCTGCTGATCGGATCATGGCCTCCGGGTGGGGCGGGGCGGGGCGGGGCGGGGCGGGGCGGGGCGGGGCGGGGCGGGACGCGATATGAGTTGCGATATTGGCCGGGGAGCCTCAGGCCTAAAGCCCCGCCCGGCCCCGCCCGGCCCCGCCCGGCCCCGCCCGGCCCCGCCCGGCCCCGCCCGGCCCCGGCCGGTAGCTCAACGCGGTGCAAAGAGGAATAAGGCAACCTCCGGTGCGATCATCACTTTTTTTTTTACGTGACGGGGTGGAGAGGTGCGGGCTGAACTGGCCAGGCCACGTGAGTTAGAGAGGTGTGAGGTCCCTCCAGCAGTGAGTGCTTGTCGGTGCCGTACGGGACGGGTGGTGCGCGGTATCCTCCGTGCGGAAAGTGAATAGAGCGCGGGCGCAATAGAGTTAATAATGCCGCTTTTCCTCTCCCTCCAGTCTCTTACATCAGTCTTTAAGAGGCTGATGATAGTCACTGCGTACAATTTCCTGCGTATTGCCAAAAAGAAACGAGTCACGTCCCGTGAGAAAACATTCTTCGGAAGGTCGCCGTCGGTCCTCCCACGACGGCGTGCAAACCGGATAAATGCTTTGCCACCTTTATGTACCTTTCCGCGAGTTTTTCGGCCCGCGAATCGGTCGGGGCGCGTGTGAGTTTTTTTTTCTTTTTTTGGTGGGGGCGGGACGGCGCGTTTTCTTTCGCCGGAGAAACACAATTAGCTGCGAACTCGTCGTCGAATACGTGTCCAGGCCTGGGTGTGAGTGACGGCAGGACGCGGCCACTTGAAAACAGAAATGCGCGGCGAGGTTTTCTTTTATGTCGGTCAGAGCGGAGGGCCAGCGCCGCTACGTGCACAAAGGCGCACGGGTGGGCACTGGATTGGAAGGGACGCTGCCTGCCAGCCCCGGGGACAGAGTCTCGCGCTCGGTCTCGCGGGGCTCTCTTCGTGTGTCACACAGACCAGCAGGCTGGAGTTTGATCCGAATCAATAATTGGTCGCCGCAGTTTGCTGGGAATGAATTAACTTGTAGTCTTGCAGTTCGCCGCGCGGATTGACTTGTTTTTCACGGCTGCCTCCGACTAATGGCCTCTTCCTGTCTCTTTTTTTTTCTCCCCCGTCACCTCCGCGTACAGGCTTCATGATGGAGTGCGAGAAGAAGATCTTTGAGCTGATGGACGGCAAGAGCCCCATGTCCAAGTACTGGATGCCGCTCGTGTGGGCCACCAACATCATCAACCGCGCGCGCAAGGAGGGCCTCATCCAGTCGGACCACGTGGTGCAGACCATGCTGCAGGAGCTGTCCGACATCCGGCGCCGCCTCGGCTCGCTCATCGGCTACGACACGGTGTGCGTGCCGCTCGTGTACACGCAGGTAAGGAGCAGTGCTGCCAGAAAAGTAGGCAATAAAGCGCCTGCCTACTAGGCAACATGCGTGCACCAGTACTAAGGTGTTGCCTAGTAGGCAGGCGCAGATGCAGCCCGCTTCGCTTCGCTGTGTTTGGGCGCTTTATTGCCTACTTTTCTGGCAGCACTGGTAAGGAGCTTGGACGTGACGCCTGGCGGGTGGCGGGTAGGCAACCAGGCAGGAGCGAGCCAGCAGCAGCCTCCCCACCTCCTCAAAGAAAGCAAATCCCAGGTGCACCCGGCCTCGCGCGGCGCGGCGCGCGGCGGGCGAGGAGATGCACTTGTCATTGGGTTTATTAGCGCGTCGTGGCGCGGGGTGGTGTACCTGTAATTGTCGTGCCTCTTTACGACTGCTCGGCTCTTAATGCCAGCAGTCACTGACAGTCTGTCCGCCGTGCGCGTGGCGTAACGGCAGGCGGTGTGCGAGCCCGCCCCGCCCGCACCGCGCGGCTCTTAGGCGCGGCGCCACCCGCCCGCGGCCCACAGCCCACGGCCCTGGGAGGTCCGAAAGTTGCAGAAAGTTGACGACGGGGACGTGCTGGAGGGTCCCGCGCGCGCGCGCGTGCGGCGCGGCGGAGGCCGCCGGAGGACACCCTGGGGACAACTTGGCACGCCAGCACAGTAACCTTCACGCCCTGAGACCCCCGCGCCCACCCGCCGCGCCCCGCCACGCCCCGCCACGCCCCGCGTCGAACCATGGCACGGCCAAGCGTGGCGGCGCCGGCGCCGATGTCGATGTTATGTAACGCGCAACGCGACGCGACGCTTCTGGCCAGGGCGGAGCACTTCGCTTCACTTTTCTGGAGGCGCGGGTTACACTAGGTGCTTCTGCCGCAGGTGGTGACGCTGTCCGTGTACACGTACTTCATCGCGCAGCTGATGGGGCGCCAGTTCGTCGAGACGAGGCACCCCGACGGCACCGTCACGGGAGACCCTGACATCTTCTTCCCCCTCTTCACGTCGCTGCAGGTAGGTCGCGGCGCGGCGCCCGAGGCCTGTGCCGGAGGAGGGGGGCGCGACCCCCGGGGCTGGGCTACCCTCCCCGAGAAACACAACGACGGCGATCTCAGAAGTTTCCGAGAGCCCGCGGCCCGGCCCGGCCCGGTCTGTCCGCGCGTCGAGGCCGCCTCGCCCCGGCCCCCGGCAGGCCTGGCCCGGGCCGCGGGCCAAGTCGCGAGGGTCCTCCACCCCAACTCTCCTTCCCTCCCCTCCCTCCGGCCGACCTCACCTTCTCACGGGCCGCGTACACGTGTGTTGTCTTGTCGCGCAGTTCTGCTTCTACATCGGCTGGCTGAAAGTGGCCGAGGTGCTCATCAACCCCTTCGGCGAGGACGACGACGACATCGAACTCAACTGGCTCATCGACAGGCACATCAAGGTGAGAGAGGGCACGCACCACCCGACTGCTGCTTTTACCTAAGCACCCCACGCTATCTTTCCGCTCTCTTATTCAAATGCGAATCACTTGGCGGCTCCCGCCGCATTAATGCTTCCGCTTTCGACGACTCCTCCTGACACTCATAATCACCGCGGTGTTTCTCCACCACGTGTCTAACCCAACGGCTCGCCTTGTGTCCGCTTGGTGGCGGTGCGCCGCGCGTGCACCCGGCTGCACTTGCACTGCACGGTGACGGTGACCTGTCCTGTGGCACATCGCATGCTCTAGAACATCGAGGTGGCCCGCCACGGGCTCGGCGAGGCGCCCGGCTCGGAGGACGACTACGCGGACGTGAACCCGCTGTGCCGGGGCGGGCGCGGGCAGGGCCTGGCCGGGCTGGCGTGGGCGGGCGCGCGGGCCGCGGGGCGCGCGCTGCTCGCCGTCGTGCAGGGCGTGGTCGCGACCCTGCTGCCGTGCCTCATCCCTCCCCCCTGCATGGACGCTCCCCCGCCGCGCCCCGACCCGCCTCAACAGACCGCCTCGGGGGAGAGGCCCTGGCTGCGCACAGTGAGTAGCCGCCGCGCCACGCCACGGCGCCGCGAGGACGCGACGACCACGCCACGCCACGCTGCGGGGCTTCGGGCTCGGCTGAGAACCCGCCCGAACCTGCGCGCTCCGCGCTTCTGTTCGCCGTCACAGTGGGATTCGAATTAAGTCGCAGATTTCTAAATAACTTGATTATTTAATTTGGTTTCACAAAATGTTTTTTTTTTTTTTTCGTGGGTTCTCGCCAAGACGATGCCCCGAAGCTAGGGCGGTGGCGCAGAGGTAATATTTCATCTTTAGTTTCTTTCGATGACTGACGGTCGAATACATTAGTCGATTAAATTTAAAATTATTTTCCTTTCGGACGCGGCAGGACGGCGGGTCAGGTCGGGCGGCTGGAGCGGCGGCTATCCTGTGTGACTAGGGCATATATAGGAGTGGCTCGCAAGCGCTACAGATCACAACCGCTACAGGTCACAAGCGCTACAGCTCGCTAACGCTACGGGTCGCAAGCGCTACGAGTGACAAGCGCTACAGCTCGGTAGCGCTACGGGTCACACGCGCTACAGCGAGAATCCGCGCGTTAGGCGGAGCCGAGCCGAGCCGAGCTAAACCTTGAAAAATTACGCACGTGGCGTGAAAACATGGAAAATTTTTGCGACAGTAAACCTCCCGAGGGAGGTTGCGGTTCCCGCCAGGCACAGGGCTTTTACCCCCCGTGGCAGCCAACTACTTCGGTGTTCTTATGGGAACCGGTGCTTTTCTGGCCGCGATCCTGTCGCGCAATTCGACAGATTTGATCCCCGTACTGTCAGATTTAGTCGTACGGTGGTTAACTGAACTGCCCTGTCCCCAGAGCATGGAATAGCTATTTTTGGAGCCAGATTCTAGGACTTATGACCCCACGACCGACCACCAGTCGTGGGCATGGGACGGAACTTCCTGGCAACCCGCTGTCGCTACCAGTGAAGAACCTACCTGGGTTTGAACCAGGCCCCATGTGCCGAGTCTCACAGACACCCCACGGCTTTCGCGGCACCACTAGACCACTAGACCGTCGGCTATTCCACGAGGGAGCTCGGTTGAAATGGGGGCTTGAATTCCACTCTCCAAATTGTTGTCCTCAGAAAATTAAATGTGTTGGTAAGATTCGAACCTCCGTCCTGCGACTCTCCGCGCGGACACTATGCCGGCATCGGCTACGACGCCACGGTACCAGAAGCCGGACCACTAGGAGTCATGCTGCGCGAGAAGCCACAGTCACCGAAGAAACGAACCCGGTGTCATGGGTGCGCCTGCTCTCCGGTCAGTGCTGGGCCGGCCGCGTAGCGTCATTGGTATCGTCGCTGCTCAAAGCACTAGGCGGAAGTGGTTCAAAAACCGCGTGTTTTTCTTTTTATTATTTTTTTTTGTTCGGACCAAGTGCCTTTTTTGCAGTTGCCCAAGTCACAAGGACGGTATAGCTGGAAAAAGCACTTGGTCCGAACAAAAAAAAAATAATAAAAAGAACAAAACTTACGCGGTTTTTGAACCACTTCCCGCCCAGTGCTTTGAGCAGCGACGATACCAATGACGCTACGCGGCCGGCCCAGCACTGACCGGAGAGCAGGCGCACCCATGACACCGGGTTCGTTTCTTCGGTGACTGTGGCTTCTCGCGCAGCATGACTCCTAGTGGTCCGGCTTCACGCCACGTGCGTAATTTTTCAAGGTTTAGCTCGGCTCGGCTCGGCTCCGCCTAACGCGCGGATTTTCGCTGTAGCGCTTGTGACCCGTAGCGCTACCGAGCTGTAGCGATTGTGACTCGTAGCGCTTGCGACCCGTAGCGTTAGCGAGCTGTAGCGCTTGTGACCTGTAGCGGTTGTGATCTGTAGCGCTTGTGACCTACGTCCGCATATATAATTCCCAATTTTCATTATCTTTTGTTCCCTTTTTTTTGTCGTGTGTTGAACACTCCCCCGCACATCATGTTGCACAAGGCATGCGCCCTCCCCTCCAGCACTGCTTTCTCGCCCATCCCCTCGCCCGCTGCCCTGCCGCTGCCGCCCCTGCGCGCATGCGCGCGGAGCTGCGGGGCGGGCGACCCGATCGAAAGGCGATTGCCTGACAGTTCTGCAGTGACTTTGTGCTGTGCATGTTCGCTTCCCATGACGCTGCTTTGCGCAACACGCTGCGCTACGCTCGCCTCTGCTGGAGCGTGGCTGAGCGCGGCTCGCTACCTAATTACCCAACGGCCGTGGTGATGGGCAAACATAAAAGCGATTCCTAGGCGCGCGCGCGCCCCCGCCGCCTCGCCGCCGTACCGCGGCGGTGGTGGAGGCGGCCGCGAGTCGACATGAGTGTCGAGAGAGGCTGAAATCACTTCGGCCGAGGAGGTCTCCACTGTTTCCTCCACCCCTTCTCTCAACTACAAGCCCGGCGGTGACTACCTTGCAGGCGGCCTACATGATCGTGGACGAGATGCACGAGGAGCACCCGGAGCTGCTCAAGGACCAGTACTGGGACGAGGTGGTGCCCAAGGACCTGCCGTACACCGTGGCGTCCGAGTGCTACCGCCGCGCCGAGCCCAAGGGCAGCGCCGAGGACTACAAGGTCAAGGACTCGGACGCGCTGTACGCCAACCTGCTGCCGCAGCGCAACAAGCCCGGCCCGGACGACGTGTACGCCGACTACGTGAGTGACCCTACCCTCCCCTTCAGAAGGGACGCCGCGACGCCCTGGTCGGCCCGGCCCGGCCCGGCCCGGCCCGCCTGGCAGTCCCGATTGCTACTTCGGTTCTGATTTTTAATTGAGCAAAGATTACCCGGCGGAATGCGGTCCGTGTTCCAGGAGAGCGTGGACACGCCGCTCGTGGAGAGGCGCAAGAACTGGTTCCAGCGGCAGCTGCAGCGCATGGGGTCGGTGCGCTCGTCCAGCACGACGTATTCCTCGGCCGGCATGGCGTTCAACTCGCGGCCGCGGCACAACTCGGTGTACTCGCAGGTGAGCGCGCCCCGCCGCCCCGCCCCGCCGCGGCCCCCTCGCCCCACCGCGCCCGCGCGGACCGCCACGGGCATGTCGAACGTAATGAAGATCTCGTTTGTGCAGGGTGAGAACGGCGGGCTACCGGGCCCCGTGCCCGGCCCGGTGTCGGCGCACGTCCTGGGCCAGACCGCGCTGCCGGCGCACCAGCAGGCGCCCGAGCGCCAGCCCAAGATGTCCATCTACGACCGCTTCGTCAACCGACGCTCCAGCCGCGGCCAGAACAAGAGATCCAGTAGGTGTCCGCTTGAATTTGTAGTGCACGACCCCTCGATAGCGTCGCATCATGAGAGGAGGGCGCCCTCCTCTCATGGTCGCATGGCGCGCCTGGAGCCGGTGGTGCGAGACTTGTTGCGAGTTATTCCGTGTGCGTTTGCAGATGTGCAGAAGAACCGGCCGCGCATCCCCACGCCCGACGTGACCAACATCAGGAACAACGACGCCAACGGCTCGGCGCCGTCCACCCCGGGCACCCCCAACATGCTGACCCCGCAGCCCTACCCCACCGACGTGCCCGTGGTGCAGGTGAGCCCCGCGCCAGTCCGCCCGCGGGTAGGCCACGCCGTCGGGCACCTGTGCCCGGCGGGTCGGCCTACCCGACAGGCGCCTCCATACGCACCGCACCAGCAGCTCGCACCTTTGTACTTGACAGTGGGCAACCGCTGGGCCTGACCGCAAGATGTTCTTCGGTGTTCCGCAGGTGCTGCTGACGCCCATCCAGGAGGCCGAGGGCGGGGGCGGCGTGGTGGCCGTGAGCGGCATGGGCATGGGCTCGCCCGGGCACCACCAGCACCACCAGCACCACCAGCTGAGCATGGCCGGCGTGGCCACCAAGGCCCTGGCGCAGGCCGTGCTGTCGCCCGGGCTCGGCCCCATCGGCCCCGTCACCCTGGCCGCCACGCCCGTCACCTTCACGCAGCCCATCCTGTTCAGCGCGTCGCCCGGGCCGCACCGGCCCGTGCGGTCGTCCGCGCCGCCCCGCGGCACCGTCACCCTCACCGAGGTGAGCAGCCACTCGGGGTCGGCGTCCGGCTCGGAGGAGGAGGGCGGCACCACCACCCCGGCCACGCCGACGCCCACCCCCACGCCGTCGGTGAGCCCGACGCCCACGACCACGACCACGCCCGCCGCCGTCGCCGTGCCCTCCGTGTCCAGCGCCGTGGCCGTCCCGGCCACCTCACCGCCGAGGAGCACCGCCAACAGCCTGGCGCCCAGCGCGGCCAGCACGGTGGAGAGGAGGAAGGGCACCGCGGAGCGCCGCACCGGCGCGCCCAGCAAGCGGGGAGAGGTGTACGTCTAGCGCCCGTCCCTCCCCGCCCCGCCCCCGTCCCGCCGATCTGGTGAAACCTCACTGGTTTCGTCGTTATCGTACATTTCCATTCGAGCTCGAAGGGACAACATTGGTAGTGCAATGCATTTGCGCTGTCGCTATGCTAGAAAACGTGATCTTATGACGAAACCTTATGTTGATGTGACGATTATTTCTATGATAGGAATTCCAGTCAGTATGACTTGTGATCATTAATATAATTAATGTTTGTAGGATAACAAATTTCTCATGTGTACCTCTCATATGTTTTCTGTTCGATTGGCTTTTTTTATTTTTTTTTTTTGTGCCAGAGATTTTAGTAAAGTTTGACTGTGAGATTAAGGAATTGTAAGCCATGTGATGTTTTTCAAAGAAAATTAATTTCTTTCACAAAGCACTATAGTTGTGAGAGTTGTGTGAGTGCACACCTATTTTGTCCACTTATGTATGGAGTTACATTAGAAAGTTTTGTGATCCATTGTATTAAATTAAAGTTAGATAGCAATTGTAAAATGATTTCTACAATATAACTAATTGTGTATACAGAGTAAGAAGTTTTGTGCCAATAACTTTATCAAGCATAGCTTGTACAAGGTATTTTGTAATCTTTTAGAAAAAAATAAGGATACCAATAGCTCATAAATTTATTATTTTTGTGGTTTATGTAAGTATTATGTAGGATAATTCTTAGTCTCAATTTTTTATGTGCCGTAATGCATTACGTTAATTTATACCATTTGTATTTTATTGATTTCTAGTGTGTCAGTTATCTATTTTCTTGTGATCAGTGTGAGATAGAGGTTTGCCATTATCTATGAAAGTCAGGAGGTATGTAACTTTGTATACGCTTTTTAAGAACTGACTTGTCAGTTGCCAATTACCATGCACATGTGGCCTTTTGTCGAATGTCAATTACTCAAACAGATACATCATTTGGGAGAATTTTGTCGAATAAGGCCATTTTTCAGTCATTAAAGCTGAGAAAGACTTTTAAAGTTAACCTTTTTTCATATCCAAAATGGAAAAAAAACCTTTCCACTTAACCTTGTTATGAAATCGCAATATACAAAATTGGTGAATGTTCGTACCAGTGTATGAAAACGGGCTCGCCTCGCTGCTCGGGGACAGGTGGAGGAGTACGATAAGTTGCCGACCCACAAGGCGCTCCCTGTTCCCATGGCATGGTGCCATGGGGCCCATGGGACGCGTGCGGCGGCTCAAACGAGCACGATGGGTTGCATACCTTCCAGTCATACCTCTGCAGCCGCAGACGCGATTTACGAACACGATCTTTTCGCGAGTTTGTATGCAGCATTGAAATAACTTTTTTCTTTTTTTTTTGTCTTGTCACATTGCAGCGGATATTCGCCTTTAACGAGCGTGCGTTGGAGTAACTCATTCGTCGGGGAGGCGCCTTCAGCTCAAAGGTAAATGCCTTAGCAAAGAGTCGAGATTATTGATACATTTCTCGGATGGCGTGTACATTCAAACGTGTACTATATCATCGTTTTTCTTCTCCTCTCGTGCCGTGACGGCGACCCTGTGCCGCGCCGCCGCGCCCCGCCTCGCCTCGCGGTCGGCTTGCGGCCGGCCGGCCGCCGCAGCGTCCGCGTCCGTCCCAGGGTCCTGACGTCAAACTCGGATGCCCCGGGCTGTGCTGCCGCCGCTGCCGCCGCCACCGCCGCCGCCGCCGCTGGGCTCTGCACTGCAACACTGACACTGAGGCTCGCTGCAAAAAAATCGCAGATTGCCCGCTTCGCTCGTCTGGGTGAGTATTTCCGTCTCTCTTTTACCCGTGCGCGCCGCGAGCGGGAGCGACAGAGAGCGACTGTCTCGCAGGGGGGCGTGGTGGCTTCAGCAGGTAATAGACGGCTGGCTGGCTGACCGCGAGGCGAGCACCGCGCCGCACGCTACGGCCCGGGCCCGGCCAGCAGCAGAGCACAGGCCAACGCCTCCAACTCGATCACAGCAGGCCGATTCCGCAAACGCATTTCGTCGCTCTGTCTCTCTCGCACTCAAGGAACTTACTGTATAGGAGCGAGCGAGACAGAGCGACTAAACGCGTTTGCGGAATCAGCCTACAGACGCAAAACCTCGAGAGGTGTGTCCCTTCTCGTCCGCGGTCGCCTCCTGCTTCACGACGCGCAGCGCAGCGCAGCAGCGGTGGCGCAGAGGACCGCCCCGCCCCGCCGTCAGCGACTCGTGTTATCCTTTCTCCGCTCCGCTCCGCTCCGCTCCGCTCCGCTCCGCTCCGCTCCGCTCCGCCCCGCTCCGCCCCGCCCCGCCCGCCCCGCTCCGCCCCGCTCCCCCCCGCCCCGCTCCGCCCCGCTCCGCCCTGCCCCGCCCCGCCCTGCCCCGCCCCGCCCCGCCCCGCCCCGCCCCGCCCCGCAGCGTACGTGACCGCCGCCTGTAAACAAGGGGCGCCCGCCCGCTGTGCGCGGCCCGGCCCGGCGGCTGAGGTGTACGGCATGGCAGGTGCCATTCACCCCGGCTCAGCTCATGTGTGCTGAGCGCCCTGCCCTGCCCCTGTCCATCCTCCTGGTCAGGGCGGCGTGCTGGGCTGGGCTCGGCTCATGACGTTGTTCCTGGAACGAGTGCTGCTGCTGCACTGATTTTGTTTTGTACGCTGTCGCGTCGGAGGGCGGCATGGCAGCGGCGACGGGAGCCGGGAGCACCGCCAGCTGGTCGTCCGGCAGCATTTCACTGGCGGGGGGCTGGCGCTGCGCGAGGCATCCAGACCAGACACACCCTGCCTCCTGCCGCCGGCCGCCCCTTAGCCTCTGCTTTAATCACTCGGTTTAATTGCCAAAATGACGGCCAATGTTTCGGGCGGCGGTGGCAGTTAAAGTCGTCGGTGTGTACCCGTCGCGAGCGCGTCGCCGTCGCCCAGACATAGCCTTCACCCCCCCCCCCCTCTCCATCGAACCCCTGCGGAGTGCCCTGTCGCGCCAAACTCGACGCAGTCCGCGCAATCACTGCTTATTCCTACGAGATCGTAAGATGTTTCAAGTCGTCTTCCAATCGCATGGAGAGTCCGATGAAGAGGGAGACGATCGGGACCCCGCCCAGGGGCGTGACGCGCTGGGGGCGTGGCGGGGCGTCGGGGCGGGGCGGGGTGGGGCGGGGCGTGCCTTTCATTTCGCCCTTGCGTGAACCCGGAAGGCATAGGCAGACGCTGCGGCAGGGCAGAGCAGAGCAGATCGAGCGGCCAGTGGGCAAGCCTTCCCTTCCCTGCCCGTCGTGCGTTCAGGTTCCCCCGCCGCACCGCGCCACGCCACGCCCTGGGCAAAAACGAACAAGCGTGCGACAGTGCGCGGCCCGGGGCCCGGCCTGGCCCGGCCCGGAGGCACCCAGCTAGCTGTCGAGCCCGCCGGGCCTGGCTGCTGATGCGCGGGCGCGGGCGAGGGCGGGCATGCCGGCCCGTCGGACACGGGAGTGTCGCGGGCGTGCCTACCCGCAAGGCGCCCGGGGAGTCGCGTCGCGCCCATGGACTTTTCGACGTTCCCTCGGCCATGGCTGGTCAGTAATGAGACTGCTCTCCCCGTGCTCCTCGGGGTGCCGTGCTATAATGCCCAGGGAGAAATAAATGAGTAATTTCAGCCCGCATTCTCTGCGCCTGCGCTGCGCACGGGTCACGAGGCTGTTTGCGACTGATTGTGGACCCGCGCCGCCCCGCCCCGCCCCGGCCCGCTGAGTTTTATGACCCGGCCGATATAAAATGGCGCGCGGCGCGGCGCGGCGTGGCTGCGGGCGGAAACACACACCCGAGGGGGATAGTTATTAAGCTGCCACGGGGCTGACATAAGGCTGGCCACGCTCAGGGGGAGGAGGGGCCAGGCCGGGGCAGGCCGGGTGCAGCACCACCAGCAGTAGTGCACGACATGCTCGCAGAAATATTTGCATTCTCAAAATTTTCGACCTATATGCTAATTATGCGGTAATTTTTTTTTATTTTTTTTTTTGAAGTCGGCGTTTGCGCCGTTCCGTTGTGTGGTGTGTTATTGATGATAGTGTTTACTCGAGTAAATGGGTTCCTCTCTGTTGTGCGTCACCCGGCCCCGCCCCGCCCCGCCCCTCCCCGCCCCGCCCGGCTCCACCGCGGAAGAAAGGGGAGAGCCTTCGCGAGGCACTGGCCACTGTCTGCAATTACCCTCACACACACGCGCACGTGCACGTGCACGCGTACTCAGACTGGTAACCTAACTGAGTGAATGTCGCACTCGTACAGGTGTTTGAATTTCAATGTGTATAATCTCAACAAGAGTGAATGTGCTAACTTTGCAAAACCTTATTGTGGTTTTACCAACGGCGGATATGACTGGATATTAAAAAAAAATCTCAATCCAGATCGGAATTGAAAGCAGATGATACATTTTGTTGTTATATATTTTTACACAGCCAAAACAAATTAAAGAAATTCCAAGTATACAATATATTCTAATATATTCTAATAGTTAGTGTTACACGCTGCGCGCGGGGAGGAGATGTCAGTGTTCCGCGCAGGTGCCCAGTATTGTTGCCTGGCCCGCCCGGCGTGGCGGACCGAAGCGGTCGCTGTCGCGGGCGGGGAGGAGTTGTTAGTGTTACACGCTGCGCGCGGGGAGGAGGTGTCAGTGTTCCGCGCAGGCTGCGCTTCACTCAGCCAGCCACTATTCCCCCCATGCAGCGCCGCGCTATATTATTGTAAGGTTACGCGCTTGGTTTCTGGACTCGAGAGTACAAGCTAGCTGACACCTTAGTGACTTGTACTTACTGTTCTGTGTATGTTTTAAACTAAAGGTATCATCTGCTAAAAAAAAAACAAGAACGCAAGCAGAAAAATATCCAAACTTTGAAGACAAATTTTTTGATTGAAAGAGCATGAGGTGCGCGTCTCCCCTGGGCCGCCGCGGCTGCTGCCACTCTTGTTGCACCGGCTGATGATCCCTGGACCACTATAGGGGCGGGGCGGGGCGGGGCGGGGCGAGGCGGGGCGGGGCGGGGCGGGGCGTGGTGGGACACGTCGGGGAGGGGCGGGGCGGGGCGGGGCGCTGTACGGCGGGCAGCCTCCTGGCCGAGAGTATAAGAGGAGGGGGGTGCTCCACATTATTAGACAGATCAGTCCCGACCTGGACCAGTGTCGGATCGCACCGCCCATCTTCGGGAACGCCCGGACGTTTATCACAAGAAAGGAGCACTGAAGGTTGGTTTCATCCTCAGGGACAGTGTCACATGGGACACTCCGTGCTCGAAAAATTTACTTGAGGGTTTAAGTTAAGCGTCGGAAGCTCAGCTTAATTTTGTGTACCGCATTAAGAAGGATAGTTTTTAATTCAAACTCCACCCTTTATGCCGTAGCATTGAATGAACTTGGATGTGTTTTTCCTAGCAATATAGTTCCAGGTTTTAGTCACCGCGGAAGTCCAGGGGGCTAGCTTGTCGTGTGGTGTGAATTTCAAGCTAGGATTCCGATTTTTAAAAGCGCACGCAAAGATTATGAGCTGGTTGCTTCTAATGGCGAGAGAGGGAGCACCGATGCCCCGAATTTTATGTGGTCACCTTTCTCTCTGTACCTCAGCTCCTCGTAGGCCGAGGCCTGAGGCGGGGCGTCCACGCCCCTTCCCTTCCCTCGCGAGTTACGCAAGGCCCTTAAAGGCCCGGGGGCCTAAAGGCTCGGGCCGGGCGCAGGGCATGCAAGGGCGGGGCGGGGCGGGGATGGGCGCGCTGTTAACAGATAATAGATGACGGAGAGTGTTGCGCAACCTTCTGTTTGACGTTTGGTGGCTACATCACCGGCCTTTCTTTCGTGCTACTCGCACTCCCTGCAGCAACAAGGAGGAGGATGAGGTGTGTACGCGCTGCACGAGATGGTCGTCAGCAAGTACAAGGGCAACGATTGGGGCGAGAATACACGTGTACTTTCATCTGCACGTTTTTCTTATAACCTTTTTACCACAGAGGGTTTTTTTTTATTATTTTTTTTTTATAACGAGCTTGTTGTAGTTTTGCTCGAGATTAGACATTCGCTGCGCATCGTTTGTGTCATCCCCGCTGTGAAAGATGACGAGAGATGATAATGCGACTGGGAGTGACTGGGAGTCACCGAGTGACACGCTGCGCTGCTGGACGCTGGCCAGCAGAAGACAACGCCGCGCCTATGCGTGTGTGCGTACGGGCGGGGCGGGGCGGGGCGGGGCGCACAGCCTTGACTTTGGGAGTGGCTGGACGACGTGCCATCCGCCACACATGAGTCGAGATAAAGAGTTGGTCTCTTATGGGAGTAAAGGGGTGGGAGAGAAGGGCTTGGCGGGGCGGGGCGGAGCGCAGCGGGGGTGGGGCGCGCAAGGATAGGAGGGGGAAGATGATGGCGATGTCTATGACTATGTCTATAACGATGACGATGTCTATGACTATGTCTATAACGATGACGATGACGTTGACGATGACGATGACAACGACGACGTCTTGTCCTGCCTCTTGACGCGTGCTCAGTTTGCGGAGCGGCGTGGCTCGGCGCGGGCTCGGCGCGGTCAGGGGAAGCCCCTCCGCGAGTGCGACCCCACGCCCCCACCGAGTCCGACTTGGCATGCTTAAGCTCTTGGGCGACTGCGCGCCGCCTCCCACGAGGGAGGGTTCCCCGTCAGGAACACGAAGACCTCGCCACGTGCTCCGCGAGAAATAAACTAAAAGCCGAGCATTTGGAGCATTTAAACCGGCTCTCTCTCGCGCGCGCGAGCACGCGCGGCCTGACCGAGCGGGGCGGGGCAGGCAGCAGCTGATCCTGAGGACGAAGGTCGCGCCGCGCCGCGCCGGAAGCCAGGCCACACAGAGCTAGCGCAGCGCAGAGCGCGGCCGCAACCAAGAAACGCGGAGCAGAGATTACAAACAAACGGCATGGCAGGCCAGGCAGGCACATGGCACCGCGGCGCGGCGCGGCGGGGCGGGCGCAAGAGGGAGGGTCAGTGCTCGTACTCGTCCTTCAAGCGCGCCAAAACATTCGCAACTCTCGCGGAGGAAATCCGTTATTGATAGCCGCAGTGCATTGATCCCCCGGGGGCGTAGCGTAGGGTGAGCTCGCGTGTGCATTGCCTACGCAGCAGGTCGGACCCGAGGAAGTAGGCAACCCGGTGCGCGTGCGCGAGGAGTTCAGGAGGCGGAGGCAGCCTGGTGGTCCTGACGTCACTGACGTCACTCCGTCGTTGACTTCCCGACGGCAGCGCGTCGCGGCGACGTCTCCCTCCCCCACCCCGGCGGCGTGAGCGTGAGCCACGCGTACCGTGTGTGTGTGAGTGTGAGGGTGTGTGTTTGTCCGCTCGTTTTCTTTGTTGTTATCGTTTTATTTCCCAGCTGCTCCCGCGCCCGTGCCTTTCGTACGAGGAAAGAGATGCGTGTGTGAGAGAGAGAGAGAGAAAGAGAGGGGGGGGGGGAGGCGGAAGGAAAGAGGGTGAGTGAGAGAGGAGAGGGAGAGGAGAGTGACATTCGCAATGGAAGGGGTCAGGATCAAGGTGGGGGATTTCGGTGGGGAAAAGAGTAGGGGGGAGGAGGGAGGGGGCGAGCGTCGCCGCGGGGGAAAATGCTCGGTTTAATCCTGGAAAATAAGGATGGGGCGGGGCGCGGGCGGGGCGGTGCGTGCGCGGTGCGTGTCGAGCCTGCACTCTTTATATAAAGTCCTGGCTGGGCGAGCCGGCGACACTGATCGCGCTCAGCTCCGCTCAGCTCGGACTCCCGACCGTACGGAGTCAGAGGGAGGGTTCGTCGCGGCACTCCGCTCCGGCAGCAGCAGCAGTAGACGTTACGTCCGGAGAGCGGCGCGCCGCTGACGGCTGACACGTGCGAATTTGGTCTCATTTCCGTGTGGTTTACGGTAGCGCCGCGCCACACACGGCTCTGCTCTGCCTGCTCCCTTGGGCGTGACTCCACGTGTCCTCGCGACCACGCTACAGACGGGTGAGTGACGACGATCTCGATTCGGCCCCGCCCCGCCCCGCCCCGCCCCGCCCCGCCCCGCCCCGCCCCGCCCCGCCCCGCCCCGCCCCGCCCCGCCAGGGCCAACAGGGTGTCCCTGGGGGGCGCCGCAGCAGCCAGGGACGGCCCCGTGTTGTCGGAAACCGTTCGATCCCATTTTCGAATCGTGAAACGGAAATGAACTCGGGTTTTTGTCTCGTGTTTGTGTGCGGGGGAAATGCTATGATAGTAAAAAGTCTCGAATCGGAGGAACTTCTCGCGGCTGCCGCGCTGGCCGCGCTCCCGGTGCAGCCCGCGAGGACAGGGCAAGACAGGCGGCTGGAGTGTCCGGTAGGACATTGCCATGTCTGGACGTCACTCAATGGCTGTGCGTGCGCTACCCGAGCCCGCCTGTATGCGGCGCCACGGGACCACTCAACGACGGGCTTGAAATGGCCGTTGAATGCCGCGGGCAGTGCGGGAGGCGTGGCCGTGGCGGGGTGGGGCGGGGGCGGGGGCGGGGGCGGGGGCGGGGCGGGGGCGGGGGCGGGGGCGGGGCGGGGGCGGGGCGGGGGCGGGGGCGGGGGTGTCACCTCCCGGTGTCCAGCGCTCATGTCAGCTCTACTCGCCTGTCGGACCTCTCTCACTGTACTCCTCACCTCCTCCAGGGCTGGCCCGCCCAAGCTGTCTCGTTTGAGAACTTCCAAAGAGTTTCACACGCGCGACAGCCTACTTCTGAGGGAATCTCGAGCCCCGCGCCCGCGCCATGTTTCCTTGCGCCCTGGCGTAACTCTATCGCTCTGACGGCCGCAGGTTTCACCTCCACCACGACGATGGCAGTCTTCGTGCGGGCCAGCGTGCTGCTGGCGGTGCTGGTGCTCGTCGTCGTCTGCCTGACGGACGCCTACCCCTACCCCGCGCCCGCCCCCGCTCCGACGCCTAGCCCCATCTGGAGGCTGTTCGGCGGTTTCGGGGGCGGCTATGGCGGCGGCTACGGCCAGCGGGGCTCCAGGGCCTACAACGGCGCCCCTCCCGAGGGCCCAAACGAATACAAGGCCATCTGCAGGGTCAACAACCCTGACAACTACGCGTTCGGCCCGGGCCACATCCCTGCCGGCCCTGTCTGTCCATGGTGAACCCTTGCCACGGCGTCCTGGAGAGGTCCGCTCCGCGCCCCGCAGCGCAGGGCAGATAAAGGCTGTGACTTGGTTGTTGAAGCTGTCCCGCGCGGATCTCTGCGCTGGGCAAACCAAACGAAGCGCTTCATATGGTGACTGTGATACCGGTAGCGGCCGTTGTGCGTTGTGACTACGTGACGGTGTTAAGTCTCTGCCAAGGTGGATCTCTGCTGAGTGTTGGCACTCTGGTCGAACAGACTCAATTCCCCCTCTGTGATCTTCGTAAACCATGACCTGAAACGTAGCGATTGCTGTCTATGATGTCTCTTTTGGAATCATAGATTAAGATGTCTTGTGGAAGGGAGTGGAGAATAACTGAGGAAGAAACCTTCGAATGAGGAAGTCTTTTTATGTCCCATTCCCCTTAACAGGGAGGCTGCAGATCAATTTTCTAGTCAACACGAAAAGCGAGTCAAAACTTCCAACATTCGATTCGCCAAAATCAGGTATATTAATAATAAGGTAAAAAAGATTGATGGGATCACTGTGACGAGTTTACTGCAGTTTGCTTGCTAATGAAATAAAATCTCCTATCAGAAGCGTTCGTCATCGTTATTTTTTCCCTTCTTATGGCGCCTACAAGCGGAGCTTAGCTAATGCGAGCGCCTGCTGCAGACTCTGTAGGCCGACCCGCCAAGCACTTGTGTGAAGGTGGCGGCCTACCCGGAGAGCCTAAAGGAATTAAATTCCTGGTACCCAAATTTTCGTGCCGTCACGTCCCGAAGAGTTCATTGTGGGGGCACCTTCGTGAGCCACCCTCATAACTCACCCGCAAATTTTTTATCAATTTGACATAGATGTAGCATTTTTCTACTCTTCTTGAAATATACAAGCGTGCGTGAACTTTCGTGGCCTACATTTACTCTCCCAAATCCCCCCTCCCCCTTCCCCCCCTCCCACCACTACTACACCCCACCCCCACCACCACACACCACCCCGAATCGATTTTTCATCCCTTTCGGTAGAGGGCGCTGAGGGTGAACTTTAAAAAGAAATGGCTGATGCTGATCTCTGGCGTGTAGACATCTTTTGAAGCATTAAGGTTTGAAACTTAAATATACACCCACAAAACGCTAAAGTGTTGGTGGTCTGAGAATCTGCGCTAATTCCCGCTGACTTGTCATATCGCAAACCTGCTACTTTAAGTAAGGCTTAACCTTTACAGTCATGCAGTTGTCAGTACTTCCCAACGTCTCTTGTTTTCCAAAAATACACCGAGCTTAGATCAACAGAGAAATTATTTTGAGTTTCATTAAGCAATAAAAAAGGCATCACACGTCTCTTCTTGGATCAATTTACGTACAGTTCTTTTGCAAAGAAAATGTTTAAGATCTTTTTAACCCCAAACTGTGTAATGGTACTGTTAATGTCATGAGGCTGTGTTTAATTGTGTTAGTGAAAGCTAATTAATCCCTTTACATTCATCAATGCAATGTGCAATCAACTCTTATTCAACAGATGTGCCTTGTGCTGAGGAGGGAATAAGTAAGAATGTGCAAAGAAAACTTCCAAAATGTCAAATGAAGCAAACAGTATTAATGCAGGTGCAATTTTGAGTTAATTTGAAAGCAAGGCTTTTTTTTTTTTGCCATGGTTTAATTTCATGGATTAAATTTTCAGCTATTCCCAGCTTACTGAAAGCCTTGGATGAATGCCGGTCATCTCTTCCAGCCACTGATGAAGCATTTAATTTTATTACTGGTGTTTTAAAGTCCCGAGAACTAAATGCACTGGTAAATGTGCACAACCAAATATCAAACAGAGTCAATGACGATAGCTTCCATCCAATTGTTTCGAATGGACTCCAAATTGCTGTTGATGTCCTGGATTTACTATCCACCAGGAAAAACCTTTCATCTGATTTTGAGGAAATCTGTTCCTTATTGAAAAAGCCACACTTACAGGTTTGTTTTGATTGGTATTGCGAAGATCTCATAATCTATTGTATTGAATGTGTTTTACAATTCTGTGATGTTTAACAGAGATTACTGGATGCTCACGATGCTGTAGCCCAAAAAGACTACAACCCCAGGTTGTCAGAGATACCTCAAGATGTTGATAAAGATGAGGAAACAATCAAAATAGCTCAACTAGTCAAAAGCGATGAACCTTTGGTACGTGTATTATAGCAAGACAACTCTACCCTCTTTTCTTTGAATGTGTGAAAATGCAATGCATGAAGCCTTTATTTTGTGCTTACCCTCTCTTCACACCACATTGGAGCAAAAACATTAGAGTGAAATGTGTTTCACATGGTTGCTCTGAACAACCATGAGTTAACAGTCTTTTCATTTAATGCTTGACTATTCAGTTTTCCAAGAAAAATATGTATTTCTGGTTACTTGCTATGACCATTATTCTTTAGCACTGTTCTGCATGTTGTAATTGTTTGTTCATTTTGTGTTCTGATACTAAATATCTGATTCTGCTTTTTTCTCATTTTTGTGTCGATAGAAAATTTCCTTTGAACTAATGCTATTGATTTCAATATACCTTGGAAGGTTGAACTCCATTTTTGTTCCTCTGTCAAGCTATGTTTGGTGTGCTTCTAAATCTTTTTCTCTCCCTCATCCTTTCCATTGTTTGGTTTTCAGTGTGTCTAGTGTTTATTGAAGTTGAGGACTTAACAAATAAATAATCTTATAGTATTGATTATTAACAGTTTGTTGTTTTGTGCATCTGATTGTATATTGTCTTTTCTGACTTTGCTTTCAAAGGGGTCTGCTCAAAGTGCTGAGCCTATTGTGGTAAGTGGTGTGGTTGTAAACTCCTTCCGTCATGTGTTGCAGTAAAGTTTCTCATTTTAGCTTTGCATGATTAAATTTGCTGCGGAGTAAATGTACTCTGCAAGAGATTTTTTAATACTTTTTTTTAGAGTATTGTGTAAATGATCTCTATACTGTATTGACTTGTGTATTTGTACCCATAACAAATTAGATTATTCTTACTTCTATCTTTAATGTAGTGATTTTATACCAATCCTTAAGAATATTCTAGATTCTTTATTACACTGGACTGCCTCTAAAGATGCCCCTTACCTTTCCAGCCAACATTTTGGTGTGGTCCATTATTTCTTTGTTTTCATACATTTGGGGTATTAGATTCTTTTATGTTATGGTTCTTCTACTTCCTTTCTGTAGATGCGTTTTGAAAATTTAAAAGAAATGAATTAAGTACTAGTAGAGGAAAGCTTTCTGTAGCAAAGGAATTTTGTGTTCAAAGTATGACTTGAGCATGTCTCTTGCATTATAGTTCCTAGCTATTCATGAGGATCATGCAAGCTGATGCCAGCTACATTTAATGGTGAGAGGTAATACTTTATTGAAAGAAAAAAAGAATTTTGACTATCACTTTTCACATTACTTTTTTGTCCTTTTAGCATAGCTTTCTTTTCCCCATTTGCCTTTTGAACAGTGGTGTGGTACCAGTAGTGCAACTCTGAGCAATGTTTCTCATCAACATTAGTCATTTTATGTCTTGGCTATTATTTTGGTTTAATTCATGTTTTGAAATACAGTAGATTTATTTAATCACAACTCACCCACATTTAGTCTCATTTTAATATTTGATAATGTTACTCTAGAGACCAAGGTAAGCAAGAGTTTGATGATCACAAGAAGTTAAAGGAATCCTGTTGCAATTTTTTTGGTATGCTTTGTTTATTTTTCCTTTTTTTCCCTTGCCTGTGCTTTAAATGTCATTAGTTTTTGGTTCTGGAATGTTTTAGGACATGTGTGCTTCGTTTATGTATCTTGAGTCTCATATTTCAATCGGCACTAGGTTACATTATTATCACTTACATATCACCAAACATGTATTTCCTTTACATACTCTTGCTTACATATTCATCTGTAATGGCCACTTGTCTATCATGTATTCTTCCATACTTATTTACTTAAAAATTGCTTGGATCTTAAAGTACCACTAGCATGAAGAGAAAAAATATATAATTGTGTTAGAATAATTTCTATTACAGTTAGCTCAGTTTTGGTAAATTATATCTCTTTGTCAATTTGGATCTGTAAGTCTTTTCCTTTGCATCATTGTTTTAGTACTTAATTTGTCTTGACAGGGTGCTACCATTGCAACAGATGAACAAACTGGGAAGTACGTTGTTGCTAGAGTCTTTCATGGTGGAGCTGCTTATCGATCAGGGCTTATTCATGTGGGAGATGAGGTTTGGGAAGTTAATGGTATCAATGTGGAATGGAAGCCACCAAGTGATGTGTTAAAGATTCTTGTAAGTACTTCTTTTATGTTATATTGTTTCTTTTTTTCTTCTTTTTCTTTTTGTTTTTGTTTTAATCATGACTATTAAAATATGTACTCATATCCTTAATCATATATAAATTATTTGCAGCAAAATTCAGAGGGCACAATTAAATTCAAACTAATTCCAGCTGATAGAAAACTGAACAATTGTGAAAGCAAAGTTCGAGTTCGAGCTCATTTTGATTATGTCGCTTCTTTAGACCCGTTTATTCCTTGCAAAGAAGCTGGTTTGGACTTTGTGAAAGGCGATATTTTACATATTGTTAATCAGGATGATGGAGAATGGTATGATACAATCTTTATTTCTTCCTGAAGCTACTGCAATTCATACTTTTTTGCCTGAATTTAATATTCACTATAATTGTGATAGGTGGCAGGCACGAAGAGAAGGAGATAGAACTACTCGTGCTGGACTTATACCAAGTAGAGCACACCAAGAAAGAATGATTTTGCGTGAAAGGTCGCAGATTGGAAAACGTGCTGATCAAGGTAAATTGACTGCCTTACTCAAAACATTCATATTTCATTCAGTTGCTTTTGGACATTTCAGTAACATGATTAAGAATATGGAATATTTCAACTATTTGAAACTGTTTGATTAAAATGGACTATCATTTTGAGTGCCAAAGTCACATGAAAAGACCAGTCTACAAACATTAATTTAACTTTTACAACTTGTTTTAATAGTTTTCTAAAACAAACTTGAATTTTTCAAAAATAACTGTTTGCCATTTCCTTTTCCTGCTTCAACTAGAACCTGGCATTACATTTTTTATCATTTCCCGGGATTAAGATTGTCAATTTCCCCACACTCTTATCCGCTAGTACAACTCTTGGCAATTTCAAAGCTTAATTTTTTTTTCTGCTTGCTAGGCCCTGAGTCCCCCACAGGGCTTTGTCTTGTTTCAGCATTTTCTCCCTCCCTTGCTTCTTTGACTGGCTGCAAATCCTCTCTTCAATCATCACCCCATTGTGCTTCTCGGAGCAAAACTAAGAAGATAATGTATGACTCTACAGAGAATGATGACTTTGACCGCGAAGAAATTCCTACATATGAGGAAGTTGCTAAATTGTATCCCAGGCCTGGAATTTTTCGCCCAATTGTAATGATTGGGCCTCCGGGTGTTGGACGCAATGAACTTCGTAGAAGATTAATTGCAACAGATCCTGAGAAATACTGCACCCCTACACCTTGTAAGGAGGATTTCTGTTCACCTTCATTTAATCAAATTTTTAAAAATCTGCAGTTTTTACAAGCTACATGTATTTTTTGCCATTTTAGTTACCTCTCGACCCATGAGACCTGGTGAAGTCAATGGCAAAGAATACTATTTTGTGGCCAGAGAAAAAATGGAAGAAGATTCCGAGGCAGGAAATTTTATTGAGTTTGGGGAGTATAAAGGAAATTTGTACGGGACATCTGTAGAAAGTGTGAAGATGCTTGTTGGTGCTGGACATGTTTGTATTATGAATCCTCATTATCAAGTAAGTTTTTTGTCCATTTGACTTTTGAATAACAAGTTACATCCTATGAAATGTTGGATTGGAATGCTACAACAGTGCATCATCATCCGTAAAATATTTGTTTGTTTCAGGCCCTGAAAATGCTGCGCACACCTCAGCTGAAACCTTTCATTATATACATAAAACCACCAGCTTTTGATGTTATGAAAGAAACAAGAGCTGTAGCCTATGCAAGATCAACTTTTGATGAAAACAACTCAAGAGGTTTTACAGTAAGAGTTTAGAGTTTGTTGTTGGCCGTATTTAACACTTATTCCGTGAAGTAAAATCATTCAATCCTTAATCGGTGTTTGGTCTCTGTGTTCTAGGACGATGAATTTAAGGAGATACTTCGAAGTGCAGAACGTATTGAATTTCTGTACAGTCATCTATTTGATGAAATCATTGTAAATGCAGATCTGTCTGCTGCTTTTGAACAGCTTGTTCGGGCTGTGAATAGAGTGGAAAATGAACCACTCTGGGTACCAGCATCATGGGTGCAGTGATGCTCTCTTTATCTTCGATGGCTTGGTGTGATTAAATAGTGAAGTATGAAAGCATTGCTATCTCCTTTTTTGTTTAAAGAAAAAAATTATGCTTGATTGCTAATTTATGTATTTTTATGTTCTGAATACTTTTCAGTTATGAAATATGCTATGCTGCACAGAGAGCATAGTCATAGCTGGGCAGAAAAGTGAAGAGCAAGATTAGACTTCCTTTGATGCATCACAATGCATCTTCTTGTTCTTCCATAGCCCTTACATCTGCTCAATAAATTGGTTGGGTATTCCAAATTAGTCATGCTACATAATCTAGTCAAGTATTGCAATATTTTTGTAAAACTTATTTCATGTCACGAACACATTGACTGTGTCATTAGTCATTAAAATGCTAGCAAAACCTTTATATTTTTTAGGTTTTCATATAAAAATGAAGAACAATTTTTTTACTATACTTGAGACATCTTAGTCTTGTTTTCCCAAAATAGATGTTCTTCTATTTTTCTTTTATCAATCTTTTGCTATCTTTTACTCACAAATCCTGCTTGTTTTGAAGTCTGTCAATCAGTGGCTGGTTGTTGCAATAAGGACCGTTTTGTGTGCCAATAGCAGTTGTATGCTTGGATAGGTTCACAATACTGTGATGTAGATGAAAATAATATTTTAAAACTGCAGTAATAGTGTTGCTGTTCCAGTTTTCTACAATAACTCCTGTTCTCTCCATGTAGTGCTGACACTCTGGAGTCTGTGGGACACAGGTTACAGTTTAATCTATTTTTTTTTTATTTTTTTTTGTTATATGTGTTTGCTTGTTTGCTGTGCCTCTTCTTTTATGGTTACCATGTCCTTTCAATTTGTCATGTGACTCTTAATGTGGCCGAAAAAGAGAAATAACTGTCATAAATAATTTTATTTTTAATGCCTACCATTTTACAGTAAATATAATGTAACTGTCTTGACAAGTGACATCTTCTCACTATTCCTGTTTTCTTTCTAATGTCAAATGTTTATAATTAAATGGTACCAACAATTTCTTCAATGTGGAAAAAATTTTAAAGCAATTGTTGTTGTTTTGGTTTTTTTTTTAGACTTTATCATCTTAAATCAATTGTTTTCTTAGGTAACTGTTTTTAAATTGACGCCACCTTGATATCATTGTAATTTTGAGTTCCCTTTTAAAAACCAATAGTTCCAGGACTGTGTGATTTGACTACTGCATGGTTGTAACAATCTGCTCTGTAGAACTTAAAACTCTGATATTATTTTCCTTACTTGTCTTTCTTACATCTTTTCTATCTATTCTCTGTTTCCTCCTCATCTGCTAAATTTTGTGAATTGTGAGAAAAAAGAAAGGAGATTATTAGTTTTTTGTTCCAAGCTGATGGTCAATCAAAAGTCTTCGCCCTGAAGGCTACTTGCAATTTCTAAAATTGCTTCAAACTAACCACCGGATCCTAAATAATTGCAGAAAGGTGCCCTCCAAGACTAATTCCATCAATCTCTTATTAAGTTTATTAATATTCTAGAGTTATTTAAGAAACAAATTATAAAAAGTCATTTCACTCAGTTTGTTTATACAGATAAGTTTCATTATGACTTTATCAACAGTTATTGTGTCTGTTATTCTGGCTATGTCATATAGAAATCTAATAGAGACATCACTAAACTTTAGACAGAAAGCATTCTCTAATAGTTACATTAACTACGAACTATTATCAAATTGGTAGAAAAATCCCTGTGCCGTAAGAGATCTTTATTAATAATCACTTGATATCATCCTGTATTTTATCTGCAAGTCTGAATCAAATGCAGTTGAATACCATGGTTGTCATTGTTGTTATTACTTGTGTAAGTGAAATATCCAAGCTTTATATAATTTCCTTAACCATCAACATGATTAATTTTTAAAAATCTTGTTAATTACAGATTTCATAAACAAAATTTTTACCAATTAATAACACAGTGCACACATTATTTGCTAGCACCAAAATTTATGATATTCATTGAATTGTTTGTATTTATTTTGTTAGATGTGTATTAACTGTTGTGTACATAATTGTTGTCCATCTTCGTTTTTCTAAGACTTACTTAAAATTAAAGTTGCTAGTGCCTGAATAAATGACCTTGCCTTCCAAACTGTTCGATGGATGTTTGCCTTCCCTCACTTCTGTATACATAGAAGGTATTGGAAATAGTGTTGTCCCAGGTACTGCGTCTGTAAGTTACAACATTCCGCTCCTAGGCTTAGTGGCCGATTAACTCCCTAACAACGACTGGTATCGGGCTGCTTAGACTTGCTTTTATGTTTTTTAGACCCAGGAGAAGGTACCCTGTGAGTTTGGTCGAAATCCGAGACAATTTTTTTTGACCGAAAATCAGGGACCCCAAACTTAACATAACAAACATCATTTGTTAGTTACAAATTTTATCAGAGTCGTAAGTTAAGTTTAAAGTTAAGTTACTTAACGTAACAGTTAGGAATTTGTTATTCTCTTAACGTTAAAGATATAACAAATTACTTAACGTTACAAGCAACTTTTGTTTATTTCGTTTCTGATGTCACACAGATGCAAAAAACTATATAACTTAAACTAATTATCAAACTACTTTCTGTTAAATCTGTAACGGTTATTCTATTATCAGAAGTGTATGTGTTTATTCTTTATCTGTTACGTGTCATGGTATGCGTTATCGGTTCTCGGGTAAAACATTAACGGTTAACAAAGTGTTATAAGGTGCTGTTTTGTTACGTTACGGGTCCCTACCGAAAATCGCAAAAACGCAAAGGCTATAGCCTTTGCGTTTTTACGAATTTGGGTCGAATTTTTTTTTTACTCCAAAATGACGGGGGTTGTACAGGGGTACTCTTACGTACCCCTAGACCAACCCCCAAGGGTCAGTTCGTCCGAAAACCCGGTTTGTCTGCGAGGGAATGCAGTAGTATTCCTAATAGCGCGCAATGTGTTAGGGCGAGGTGGCTTAGGGGCCTATTTTCTCACTAACGAAGTCCGGTATAGGACTCCTAGGACTTGCTATGTGTTTTTTGGTCCCAGAAGGAGGTAACCTGTGAGTTTGGTCCAAATCCGAGACAATTTATTTTCGACCGAAAATCGCAAAAACGCAAAGGCTATAGCCTTGGCATTTTTATGATTTTGGGTCAAATTTTTTTTTCTCTCCAAAATGAAAGGGGTTGTACAGGGGTACTCTAACGTACCCCTAGACCAACCCCCAAGGGTCAGTTCGTCCGAAAACCCGGTTTGTCTGCGAGGGAATGCAGTATTCCTAATAGCGCGCAATGTGTTAGGGCGAGGTGGCTTTGGGGCCTATTTTGTCACTAACGAAGTCCGGTATAGGACTCCTAGGACTTGCTATGTGTTTTTTGGTCCCAGAAGGAGGTAACCTGTGAGTTTGGTCGAAATCCGAGACAATTTATTTTCGACCGAAAATCGCAAAAACGCAAAGGCTATAGCCTTGGCATTTTTACGATTTTGGGTCGAATTGTTTTTCGCTCTAAAATGAAAGGGGTTGTACAGGGGTACTCTAACGTACCCCTAGACCAACCCCCAAGGGTCAGTTCGTCCGAAAACCCGGTTTGTCTGCGAGGGAATGCAGTATTCCTAATAGCGCGCAATGTGTTAGGGCGAGGTGGCTTAGGGGCCTATTTTCTCACTAACGAAGTCCGGTATAGGACTCCTAGGACTTGCTATGTGTTTTTTGGTCCCAGAAGGAGGTAACCTGTGAGTTTGGTCGAAATCCGAGACAATTTATTTTCGACCGAAAATCGCAAAAACGCAAAGGCTATAGCCTTTGCAATTTTACGATTTTGGGTCGAATTTTTTTATCTCTCCAAAATGAAAAGGGTTGTACAGGGGTACTCTAACGTACCCCTAGACCAACCCCCAAGGGTCAGTTCGTCCGAAAACCCGGTTTGTCTGCGAGGGAATGCAGTATTCCTAATAGCGCGCAATGTGTTAGGGCGAGGTGGCTTAGGATCCTGTTTTCTCACTAACGAAGTCCGGTATAGGACTCCTAGGACTTGCTATGTGTTTTTTGGTCCCAGAAGGAGGTAACCTGTGAGTTTGGCCGAAATCCGAGACAATTTATTTTCGACCGAAAATCGCAAAAACGCAAAGGCTATAGCCTTTGCATTTTTACGATTTTGGGTCGAATTTTCTCTCCAAAATGAAAGGGGTTGTACAGGGGTACTCTAACGTACCCCTAGACCAACCCCCAAGGGTCAGTTCGTCCGAAAACCCGGTTTGTCTGCGAGGGAATGCAGTATTCCTAATAGCGCGCAATGTGTTAGGGAGAGGTGGCTTAGGGGCCTATTTTGTCACTAACTAAGTCCGGTATAGGACTCCTAGGACTTGCTTTGTGTTTTTTGGTCCCAGAAGGAGGTAACCTGTGAGTTTGGTCCAAATCCGAGACAATTTATTTTCGACCGAAAATCGCAAAAACGCAAAGGCTATAGCCTTGGCATTTTTATGATTTTGGGTCAAATTTTTTTTTTCTCTCCAAAATGAAAGGGGTTGTACAGGGGTACTCTAACGTACCCCTAGACCAACCCCCAAGGGTCAGTTCGTCCGAAAATCCGGAACCCAGAAATTGACGGTAGTTTTGCAGGGAGACTCTGGAGGGGCAAAGGGCGAAAGCAGGCGAAAGCTGGGAGGAGAGCACAGCCTGCTCTACTTTACTCTGCCCTCTGCCTCTCTGTAATGCTTACGGCGCTTCTCCGGTTTAAATTTTCGCGGCTGCTGCGTTATAACCATGGGATAAATTTTCGCGGTTTCGGGCGGCCATGTTGGCGGATGTGTGGTTTCCGCGCCACCTGGTGGGCAAACTTGCAACTATGGATCTGGCATCATGGCGGCTGTGTGTGGTTTTGCGAAAAGTGTGAGTGAAATTGTGATAATATTTGTTTCGAACGTAATATTTTTTAAATAATCAATTAGGGGGAGTGTGATAATTTCTTTCTGATTAAATTCGATATATTTTATTGTGCTGGGGAGGACAAATTGAACGTCCTCGCTTCTAGGATGGCTGATGGTTCGTCTTTCTGCTGAGCGCCTACTGTAAGCCTAGAATTAACTAGAATTAACCACCAGCATTGGGTGTAACTTTTCAATGATATTCTTATTAGCGGAATGTCGTTTTTTCGTTGAAAGGCTGTTATTTTCTTGTAGCACATTATGTAGTGCCCAAGGGAGGTTAGCTATGAAGGTTAGGCCACCTCATGGCAGGCTGAGGGTAAGGATAGGGTTATCCATGAAGCTCTTAATTTGGGCATTAGTGTGAATCAGAAATTTATTTTACGTTGCGTTCTTGTTTAAATGTGAAAGTGGGGGTGTCCTTAGTACTCACTCTCTGTGAGGAAATCTTGGACCAGATGGATTCCGATTAGTCGACAGACAGCCCACAACAGTAGTAGCATTTTCTATCAGGCACACTTGCGTGTTCATTTCAAAATCAAAGGGTTTTGTATAAGTTAACATTGGGGGGAAAATTAGGGAAGCTAGGACTCTTGGCTGAGTCAGTAGGGCTTGTTGCATTAGTGGGTATCCTTCCACTTGAAATCGCAGTTCTGTGCTCATGATGATTCTTCTTCTTTGAACAATATTGCATCTTCGTAGTGAAAATAATTAAATGTAAATGAGATCTTTTCTTTTTCAAGAACTGAAAGTATTGTTTAGATATTTATCATTTGGAGTAAGGCATGTTCATTCTCAAAACGCCTTCTAGTTTTCAAACAAACTTAATAATACAATAGTCTTGTGTAGATTTATTTGTTTTCAATGCAATATTGTTTAAAGTGTATGGCCAGTCACTCATCTTTATCCAGAATTTGTTTGTCAATTGTGTAAATACTAGTTGTTCACGTGTTGATCTAGTTTATGGTTGGTATCTTGCCAACTGATATCCATGAGAGATATCATCAGCATTTTATTGATGTGCAATTACCTTTCTAAGGTATTTGGCTTTTTAAAAATAATACTTGTTCACTTTTCCATCCATCTTATTTAAGGGTGGTATCTTGCCAACTAGTCAGATGCTGGATGCATTTAATAATTCGGATAGAGTCTTTTAAAGTAGTAAATCTTGTTTTGTTGAGAACAGAGATGAGTGACGGCTTTTGCTTACTGATATTTGAGTGTTGCCCTGTTGCCCCTGTGTCTGCTGTTCTTTACTTGCTCTATTGCAAAAAGTATCCATTGAATGCTTTGTTTTGCGCCATTTGGCCTGCCTGCTTCCTCGCACTTTGACCTCGGCCAGACTCCTCATGGTCAGGGTGTGAGGAGGAGTGGGTGTCTTGCTCTTGTACCTTTCAAATGTAAATTTTTGCTTGCTTTAAACTTGTTGTAGTTGCCCCCTCTTGCTGGCATGTTGACCCAGGCCAGTCTCCTGAAGGTCATTGTGTGTGTGAGAGGGGGCGAATGAGAGGGGATTCCTCTCTCTTTGCTTTAGAATTTCAACTTTTGAATGGATACTTTTTTTACTGCTCTGTGCTCTGCTGTTTTCCCTCTGGCTTTGGCCAGTCACTCGTCTTTATCCAGAATTTGTTTGTCAATTGTATAAATACTAGTTGTTCACGTGTTGATCTAATTTATGGTTGGTATCTTGCCAACTGATATCCATGAGAGAATAGCATTTTATTGATGTGCAATTACCTTTCTAAGGTATTTGGCTTTTTAAAAATAATACTTGTTCACTTTTCCATCCATCTTATTTAAGGGTGGTATCTTGCCAACTAGTCAGATGCTGGATGCATTTAATAATTCGGATAGAGTCTTTTAAAGTAGTAAATCTTGTTTTGTTGAGAACAGAGATGAGTGACGGCTTTTGCTTACTGATATTTGAGTGTTGCCCTGTTGCCCCTGTGTCTGCTGTTCTTTACTTGCCCTATTGCAAAAAGTATCCATTGAATGCTTTGTTTTGCGCCATTTGGCCTGCTTGCTTCCTTGCACTTTGACCTCGGCCAGACTCCTCATGGTCAGGGTGTGAGGAGTAGGCATTTTAGTGGTAACCTTTCAAATCTAAATTTTTGCTTGCTTCCTCGCACTTTGACCTCGGCCAGACTCCTCATGGTCAGGGTGTGAGGAGTGGGTGTCTTGCTCTTGTACTTTTGAAATGTAAATTTTTGCTTGCTTTAAACTTGTTGTAGTTGCCCCCTCTTGCTGGCATGTTGACCCAGGCCAGACTCCTGAAGGTCAATGTGTGGGTGAGAGGGGGCGAATGAGAGGGGATTCCTCTCTCTTTGCTTTTGCATTTCAATTTTTGAATGGATACTTTTTTTACTGCTCTGTGCTCTGCTGTTTTCCCCTCTGGCTTTGGTATAATACGGCCTCCTGGAGTGGGACTTGTCTCACTGCTGGGTTCGAATCCCAGCGGGTCCTATGCCTCGCCTCGCCTCGTCTGCCTTCCTTCTCTCTGAATGTATGAGAAATTTAGAGGAACACAGTGCTTTGTTTACAATTTTGTTGACATTTGTGCTGCTCTGCCACTGGCCAATTTCTTCTTCTCTTTTTTTGGGACTTAGTATTTGGCCTTTGCAGTGTTCCTCTCACTTTCTCATCCTGTGTCTTCTGCTCTTTGTTGTTGTTGACATTCATGCTTTGTTTACTTTTCAGCACTTGTATTTTTTATTTTTTTTTCCCTCCTTGGTTGTTGGCTTCGGCTTCCTTGCTTGAGCTGCTCATTGGTTTCCACCAGTGAGCTGCCCGAACAAGGAAAGCCGAAGCCAACAACCAAGGAGGGGAAAAAAAAAAAAAAAGAATTGTTTTTTGTTGCCGATGTTCCATTGCTCCAAGTCCCGAGCTCAGCTGCTGCGCCTTCAAAGGCGCAGCAGCTGAGTTGGGACTTGGAACAGTGGAAGATCGGCAACAAAAAAAAAAAAAACAAACAAACAGTTGAATAAAAAAACAAGCTTTATTGGAAGAAGAACAAAAGAAGCAACAGCAGCTGGCCAATGGGAGGCCCCAAAAAGGCCCTTTTAGGCTATCTCGAGATCCCTATGTGATGCGGCCCAAGTAAAATTTCTGGGGGGGTCAAACAAAGTTCCATCTGGAAAAAACTAGTCAAATTAACTGTCAAGAGGAGTTTAATTAAAATCCCTCATAAACTGACTCTACGCAACAATCACTTCATATGAACTCAATCACAGCCGACGAGATGAAACACAGGACCCGAGAGCAAGCAGTGGCCTGGTGAACCTTCAATAACATGTCACTAAAGGAGCCCGAGAAATGCGTACCAGGACCTCGGGTCATTCCATGTTCCACTGTGACTGATCTCTCCTCCACATGAAGCAATCGTTGCTCACATTAGCAAAAGTAAGTTCATTTCTTCATGCCAACAGCCTCGTCTTGTGTCTCGGAAGAATCTTCACAGTCGTCCTTTCTTGAGTTGGTTGCTTGCTTTGAAGAATCGTCAACGGCTGCACATTTGGTTCTGCTTTCCCCGTGACTTCGTCTTGTAACCTGCAAAAATAAATATGTATCAGAAGCAGTTCAATAAAAGATGTCATTATTTCACGATTTGGTTGACTTTATTTAGGAAGACATGACGTGAAAAAAATTATCCAATCCGTCTTTAATAGAGAGAACATGCCAAAATTTTCCATCTTGCTATGGTATTTCAATTAGCAATCAATATATATTCAGCAATTGGAAGGTGAAGCTAAAATGAAGTCAGTTGCATCTATTTCAACTATAAACATTAGTTTTAAAAAATTACCAGAAGCAAGTAAGTTCATTTCTTCATGCTGACATCCTCGTCTTGAGTTTTGAAGAATCTTCACAGTCGTCCTTTCTTGAGTTGGTTGCTTGATTTGAAGAATCGTCAACGGCTGCACATTTGGTTCTTCTTTCCCCGTAACTTCGTCTTGTCACCTGCAAAAATAAATATGTATCAGAAGCAGTTCAAGAAAAGAGTATCATTTCATCACAACTCTGTTGATTTATTTAAACAGACATAAACAAAATTGGAAAATGTTATTCTACAATCCCTCTTTAATTCAATATGGCAGGTACAAGTGATGACTTGCCAAAATATTACATCTTGCTAAGGCATTTCAATTTGAAATCCAAATATAATCAGGAATTGAAAGAAGGTAAAGCTTTAACGAGCCCAAAGTTACGTCTACTTCAATTATTTTATTTTAAAAAATTGTTTGGTCGAATATTAAGGTAACGCCAGACCTCAGTCACATTTCCAGCTATGGCATTTTTTCTTCTCAATAGCATCAGCAACTTCGTTTATAAGTTTTGTTCATTTCTTTCATCTTTTCTTGAAAGCGTGGACAGTGGACATTCACTCCTACCATAAAGTTTGCTTTCAGTTATTGGTAGCTCTGAGCAGACTAACACTAGCAGCAAGTGATTTTCTATGAATGGTAATAAAATCAATTAAACTATCAAACAAATGCGTGATGTTATTCACCATTATACAGGTAACTTATTCAACATGACATGCATCTCTGTTTTAGTCACTATGGCAGCAACTCAAAAACATTCCACGATTTTAGTGTCAAAATTTACCCACTATGATTTCTAGTATTTTAATGGAGACCAAAGTACTAGCAGCAATATTGCAATTTTCTATTGATTTCACAACCAGCAAAGGTGGAAAGTGGCAGTTAGTTTAATTTTGAAAGCCAATTGCCTTCTACTTCATAGGTGAGTTTAAGAGATATTCTGATTCAGAACAGTGGTGCAATACCAAGTGAACTTTTCAAATGAAAATAAGTAGACTTTCATAACTTATGTCAAAGCTTCCCTCGACAGATATTTAAAATACAAATAACTCAATGCTTTTTCACCATTCTGCAAAAGGGAAATATTTCTTACTGTCTGATCTTAAATTCAGGGCACTGAATTTCAAAATGAAAGAAATCAAAGTAACAGACTAGACATTAAAATTCACCACAGGAGTGGTGCTGTACTAGGCAAGCTCAAAAAATTCATTGTTTATCAAAGTTACTGTCATGAAAGGTCTACTCATATACTAATAAGTTAATTAAAATATTAAATAGCTGAATATTATCATTCATTTACTATAGCTTGTACAGCAGCCCAACCAAACAGGTAGTGCTGTGCCAGGAAGGCACTTCAAATGTCAGGATTAACTCAGTTCCTGTTGCCAAACCAACCACAGTTAGTCTGATAGTGGCAAACTACCTGGAGATGGCACCCCCAAGTGCTCAATTACAAATTGGAATATGAACTACTGCTTGTACTATTACAAATGTTCTCCAAAAGAGACTAGCAGCCTAATTTCTTTTATTTTGAGAAAAAGTTCAATAACCTGATCAGAGCTATACAGTATTAAATCCTTACTCCACAGGATAAGATTCAATAAATCATCCTTGAAAGCATGTCCAGTGTACTGGTGAGGCAGGAAATGAACATTGCCAAAATGGCTATTTAGCTCCAAGATCTGAATTTTAAATCCAAAGGGGAAAAGATCTTTGAGGCAGCAGCAACAATGTGCTGTTCGGCAGACAAAGAACAGGATCTCTCTTTGGGCACTCATTTGCAAATTGTATAGATATAAATGCACCACTCTTCATTAAAGGTAAGCCATATCTGTCCCAGTTACAACTTTGCTCAAGTTAGCAGATGTGCGTAGACATTAGTCTTAGCCACAGGAATAGCCAATTATAAGCAAAGACGCTTCAAAAAATTATTTGAGGTGGATGCAAATCAAAATATACAAGTCTTTTTTAACTTCTCAGATTTCTTTCAAAGATCAATACCGTCACACTTAAATAAGACCACCTTGATCAGCTCCACTGGATATTCCACTGCGTACACAACCCTGACAACGTGCCAATAAGCCACTCTGGGAACCCCCCCTCCCCCCAGCCTACAGCCAGTGGTAGCAAATAGCTCTACGGTCTCCGCCCGAATTCCTGCTCATGATTGTTGAAGTTGTTCATCACACAACCAGATGAAAATATTCTCATATAAATAAGGGGAACAATTACATCACTTTCATTGAAACTAAATTCAGAAAATTTTATGTTTTAAATAAAATCTCCACTATCGGGGTTAACAATTCTTTAAAGGCTCTGATGTAGTTCCAAAATGTCCCTAGTCCCTTCCACTAAGTGGTGGAGCCAGGAGGTGGGCTTGGGCGAGGCTCGGGTTTAGAATGCGTTTTGAGAGGTTATCGTATACAACAAAACGTCCAGTGTAGCTGATCGAGTAGGTCTTGCTCTTAACATTGCTTACCTTCACATAAGCAGCATGACCACTGCAGATGATAAGGTTGCAACAGCAGAGGGAGACCCAGGAACATCCGTAGATTAAGAGGTGAAATAACAGCTTCAGTACATTATGCAGAACATGGTGAATACCTGAAAGAATTAAGAAAAACCTATTAGCATGAAAGAAAGGAAAGAAGGGCAAGCAGATAGCAACAAATCTGATGTATAAAAGAGCACAGCTGAACCATGAAATACCCACCATGTGCTCAGCAGAAGCACCAGACATGAGACATGACATCACAGATGAAAACAGCTTATCAGCACTGCGATGGCAGACAGAGTAAAGATCTAAGCAGCCCCGTAAAGTCTTTGGAAGTGAAGTGGGAGCCGTCAAGGGCAGGGTTCAACAGAACGAATGCAACTTGGCAACCTGAAACAGACAAACAATACTTATTAGCAGGAAAGATCAAGAGAGGGAGAAGCAGGTAGCAAAGAAATGTGATGGATAATAGAGCCCAGCATAAGCCAGTATATATACACACCTTGAGCTATTGGTCATGTTGCAATGAAGCCTCAAACATCGCAAAAGGAATTCCAAGCAGGCCAATATATTCGAGCATTCATCAGCTGGCCCCACACTGTCAATCAGCATTCAAGGTACTGGATAGACGAAAGAATCAGCATCATCCTGAAGAAAAACAAAAGATAGCACTAAATTAGTATGTCGAGTGTTTCAAAATAAATGAGAAGATCCCAAATTTAAGTGCGTTATTCCTATCTCTATACTGAAATACTGAAACACGAGGCAGGCATTCTAACCTAGATGTCCCATACACAGCTCTATACTGAAATACTGAAACACGAGGCAGGCATTCTAACCTAGATGTGAACTCAGAGCAGCCCATCTATCAGGGCTCCACCATGAACGCGAATGAGAGCAAGTTACTACGCGACGCCTGCATTTCGGAAGAGTCAAGTGCGACCGAGAAAAACTCGAGCTGAAGGCCAACACCGAGAACCCAAGAAGGAAATGCGCAACCGTTCGGAGAATCTGAACAAAACCTCTACATGCCCCAATTCCAGTCCAGACGGACACAGGAAAAGCATGTAGCTCCCAACACGTGGTGTTTCCATTCAAACCCAGCCAACCTACAGCGACCTTAAACTATAATACATCTTACCTCTTCAACAAGCAGCAGGCGAATGAGAGCCGATCCTGGTCTGACGGTGGGAGGCGGCGGTAGGAGGGAGAGGGGAGGGGAGAGGTGGGAGGGCGGTACCCAGCGTTGCCAGCCTCTGGCCGCTACAGGGCGGTACGCGGCGTTCGCCAAGGCGGTATTTCGGCCGCCAAGGCGGTGCTTCGGCGCGCAACTTCAAAACAGAAGACTAAATGACGTTACCCGCGCGCCAACCGCGCAATAATTCAAACAGCAAAGCAACAATTACACGTGAAATTCACCCTTCAACTCATGTATTTTGGCACCTTTAAACCGAGGTTGAACCAGGGGCCTCTAATGTACCCACAGACCAACTCCCTGGAAACCGGGTTTTCCGACAACCCAACCCTCCGGGGTTGGGTTAGAGGTACGTACATCAGAGTCACACTGCACAACCCCCGTCACTTTGGAGCAACATTATTTTTCGGACGAAAATCGTAAAATTGCAAAGGCTATAGCCTTTGCGTTTTTGCGATAATCGGCCGAAAAAAAAATGTCTCCGATTTCGACCAAACTCACAGGCTACCCTCGGGGGTTGGTCTAGGGGTACGTTAGAGTCCCCCTGTACAACCCCCGTCACTTTGGAGCAACATTATTTTTCGGCCGAAAATCGTAAAAATGCAAAGGCTATAGCCTTTGCGTTTTTGCGATTTTCGGCCGAACAAAAATTGTCTCCGATTTCGCCCAAACTAACAGGTAACCTCCTCCTGGGACCAAAAAACACAAAGGAAGTCCTAGGAGTCCCCTGCACAACCCCTGTCACTTTGGTTAGTAAGAACATTATTTTTCGGCCCCTAAGCAACCTCGCCCGAACACATTGCGCGCTATTAGGAATACTGCATTCCCTCGCAGACAAACCGGGTTTTCGGACGAACTGACCCTTGGGGGTTGGTCTAGGGGTACGTTAGAGTACCCCTGTACAACCCCTTTCATTTTGGAGAGAAAAAAAAATTTGACCCAAAATCATAAAAATGCCAAGGCTATAGCCTTTGCGTTTTTGCGATTTTCGGTCGAAAATAAATTGTCTCGGATTTGGACCAAACTCACAGGTTACCTCCTTCTGGGACCAAAAAACACATAGCAAGTCCTAGGAGTCCTATACCGGACTTCGTTAGTGAGAAAATAGGCCCCTAAGCCACCTCGCCCTAACACATTGCGCGCTATTAGGAATACTGCATTCCCTCGCAGACAAACCGGGTTTTCGGACGAACTGACCCTTGGGGGTTGGTCTAGGGGTACGTTAGAGTACCCCTGTACAACCCCTTTCATTTTGGAGAGAAAAAAAAATTTGACCCAAAATCATAAAAATGCAAAGGCTATAGCCTTTGCGTTTTTGCGATTTTCGGTAGAAAATAGTTTGTCTCGGATTTGGACCAAACTCACAGGTTACCTCCTTCTGGGACCAAAAAACACATAGCAAGTCCTAGGAGTCCTATACCGGACTTCGTTAGTGAGAAAATAGGCCCCTAAGCCACCTCGCCCGAACACATTGCGCGCTATTAGGAATACTGCATTCCTTCGCAGACAAACCGGGTTTTCGGACGAACTGACCCTTGGGGGTTGGTCTAGGGGTACGTTAGAGTACCCCTGTACAACCCCGTCATTTTGGAGAGAAAAAAATTTGACCCAAAATCATAAAAATGCCAAGGCTATAGCCTTTGCGTTTTTGCGATTTTCGGTCGAAAATAAATTGTCTCGGATTTGGACCAAACTCACAGGTTACCTCCTTCTGGGACCAAAAAACACATAGCAAGTCCTAGGAGTCCTATACCGGACTTCGTTAGTGAGAAAATAGGCCCCTAAGCCACCTCGCCCTAACACATTGCGCGCTATTAGGAATACTGCATTCCCTCGCAGACAAACCGGGTTTTCGGACGAACAGACCCTTGGGGGTTGGTCTAGGGTTACGTTGGAGTCCCCCTGCACAACCCCCCTCATTTTGGAGCAAATTCGTTTTTGGCTGAAAATCGTAAAAAATGCAAAGGGAATAGCCTTTGCATTTTTACGATTTTCGGTCGAAAACAAAATTGCTTCAAAGTGAAGGGGTTTGTGCAGGGGACCAAATGTACCACTAGATCAACCAGCGAGGAGTCCTAGGTTCGCGCGGAAACCCGGGTTTTCGTCGAGGGAATGCGACCCCAGGTAGAACAAAGAAGTCAAAAACGTGTCAATGACCACTTTGGCTGTTATGAGAAATTGGTGTCTATACCTTTAAACCCCTTTTGACATGACATGTCAGACCAGTTCATGCTTAACTGAAAAAAGTTGAGTATATTGTTTTTGACATGACATGTCAGGCCTAGGCCAGGTCATGCTCACCTTAATGAACGGGGTTGTGCAGGGGGGCCGAGTGGGGGACTCAAGAGTACCCCCTGACCATCCCGAGAGAGGGTAGGTTCGTACGAAAACCGCGGTTTTCGGCGAAGAAATGTGGCCTGGTTCACTCCAATACTTAAGCCTATTTTGGGGTGTACGAATTTTGACAACTATAATTTTCAATCACCTGTCAAAGAGGAATATGACCAACACAGATGCAGAATCGAACCTCTGAGTTCGTCACTTTGTCACGGTTCAATGTCCGAGCGTTATTCAGGATCATCACTTCACGCACGCCGCTACAAGGCCGCGCCCCCGTTGGTCAACATCCACCGACTCTACAGCAAACGAGTGAGGAGACAATGGAAGTGCGAAGAAGGGTGCCAGCCGGCCGGCGCTCGATGACGAAAGGTCTGGGGCTGGGCGTTAGCCGGACCGGACAAGCGCGGACGCTGAGCTGAGGAGCGCCCGCGGGCGGCTGGTGACGGATGGTGACCACACGGTGGTCACGCGACGCCTGGCCTGGCCTGGACCGTCCGCCTGATGCCGATGCTGATGGTGACAAATCCGCGGTGACGCTGCGCTTCGCGGAGGGGCAGAGCAGGGCACGGGCAGCGGGCAGGGGCTCCGCAGCGCAGTTTCACCACCACCCGGCCTTGGCAGTGGGCGGGACGGGACTCGGACAAAACGGCCGGCCGAAAGGAGGTGTTCGGCGGAGGCATTTTGCAGGGCATCCAGTCGAGCGGCGGCGACCTGCAAAACAGCGGCGAGAGAGTTTTATTTAGAGGATAAAAGTATCAGAAATAGCGGGCGCTCGGTGCTCAGCTGCTCAGCGCTCTGCGGCGGGTGGGTTACTCTCCTCGATAAAACAGGACACTATTGTAGCGGGGGTTGAGAGTGCACAAGAAGGAGCGCCAGAGGAGGGAGAAACTCAAATATGTCTGTGCGAAACTCATTGCGACGCTAAAGCGCGCAGCCCCGCGGGCCGGGCCGGGCGCGCGACACTTTTCCCGCGGTAAATGGCGACGGTGACTTCGGCCACGGCCCCGCGATATTTTGCGAAGCAGACCCATTATTTCGTCGAGATCCGGAGCACGAACGCCATGGACGGCTCACTACTTGCACTTTTGGGCAGCGGCGTCGCCATCATGTCCGCCGCGCGATGACGCCGCCGACATTCTGAGTCAAACGCCCCTCCCCCGGCCAGCAGTCTGGATTTCTTCATCTCACACTGAACAAGAAATCCTCGCCCGATTTGTGCCGCGCGTTTGATAAAGCAGTGCAAAACACACGTTTTGAGCCGCGGCCGCGGCCCAACACGCCTGCATGCAGCTAAGAGAGTGGGCCACTGCACTGGCCTCATGGACGTAACCACCGGGGGCTCACACGTGCTTATTTCTCCCCGCATCCTCCCCTAGAATTGAGTCTCACTCTGATTCCAGGACCGCCGTCCCGCGCCAGAGCCTGGTCCAGATGGGGGAGGCTGCGCGGCGCGGGGCGGCGCGGGGCGGCGCGGGCGCCACTGGAGGGAGAGCAGGCGCGGCGCCGCGGCGCCCTGGAGGGAGCTGCGAAATAAGTACAGCTGCGCCGCCCTGGAGGTGGTCATTCTTCGGCAGAGACAGGCGTCACCCGCACGGACCAGAGCCCACCAGGTACCCACCGAGAGCTACAGGTAAGGAATGGCAAAGTGTGAACTCGAGTGAGCTCAACAACAGTCATGTTGTTGAGCTGGTCGTTGTAGCCGGTCGCTACGTATTTCATTCTTTTAAATTTCTTTTTTTCGTGCTCCTATTCGCGTAAAATTTCGCTACTTACATTCGCAGGCCTACGGTGCATGGTACTGCTGTAAACACTCTTTTTGCCAAGTGAAAATGGCTGTAAAAATACCAACGCCAGCGCGTGACGGGAGAGCAGCAATACAATACTTTTATGCCCCGATCAGCGAGAGGCTCTACTGGACCAGTCTACCTGCTCACTATACGCCCTCCTACGTGTGTCGCCCGCCCGCTATAGTCATTAGGCATGGCGGGGCGGGGCGGGGCGGGCGCCCGCCTCACTGCCGGCCACGCCTCAGTCTCAGCACAATTACAAGCCTAGCTGCCCTCCCTTGCAATCTTGTCGCGCAATCCGCGGATTGCCCCGCGCCCGTCGGGCGCCGCGACGACGAGAGGCCGGCTCGGCGGTGGGCCGGAGGGGTCAGCGATTATTAGAACATAATTTTGTGGATTATTATTTTCTTTTAAATATGATAACCGTGACAACTCTGCAAATCTAACTGTTGCACTACATGACAGTTTAAACTGCAAAACTCTAATCTTGCAGTTTAAACTCCAAAACTCAGCAGTCTTGCTGTTAAAACTGTCATGTTGTACAAAAGTTAGATTTGCAGAGAATTTTATTATTTTTTTTATTTTTTTTGCGGGGGGGGGGATTTAGACGGCAGAAATTTTTCAACTGTAGCAGCACAGTGTAGCGGGCCGGACTGGTGTAACACGTGGCGCACGTGCGGCACTCGCCTCCTGTCCTGTCTCGTGTGGTCCATTCATCGCCGGTGTGAGTGTTCGGCCACCTCGGGGCGGGGCGGGGCGGAGCGCCCCGGCCCCGCTCTGTCTCTCTACTTGTAGTCCCCCCCCGCCCCGCCGCGCCGGTCTGAAACCAGCCCAGCTCAGTGACCGGCCATATCCAACACCTGTGGGACTTCCACTCAAAGCTTCGTATTTCTATTCCCACGCTCTGACGAACCCCCCAAAAAGGCCGTCTTGCAATTTCGTGGCCAAGATTATTCCGCCATCATTACTTTTATACTGCAAGTTGCCCGCGCTGTGCCTCGGCCATCGGCCAGGCCGGGTCGGGTCTCCAGGCGAATGTCTTCTTACGTCGGGCCGGGCCTGGCCCGGCCGGGCCGCAGAGGGCCGTAAACCTTGGATGCGCTTACGCTGCAGATTCAGCCTACGAGCGCCCTCCAGCCTTTGTGTGTCCCCGCCCCCCGCCCATCGCCGGGCCCCGCCTAGCCGTCATAGAGTCCGTTGCCATTTAAGGCCACCGCTATAATGGCAAAGTTTTAATTTCGATTCGGCCGCTTATTCGTCGCGCTTCGCGACCGATAGTCGTCATGGCGCGAGCGGGCGCGGCTTGGCGCGGGCGACACACCGTCCTAGCCTGTCCCCGGCCTTTGCCTTTGCGCCGTGTCGCAACTCCGCGCGCTGTGGGGCACCGAGTGCGCGCTAGAGTGGTGACGATGACGGGTGGCACCGGCACCGCGACCATGCTAGCAAGCAGCAAATAAAAGTGCTGCAGTAGGAGCGGGTCGCGGACGTGGACCCGGGTGGTGATGGGCGGCGTGCCCGTCCCGCGCCGCCCCGCCACCGCAGCGATGCGCCGCCATACTCGCGCTGATTGCACCGGCCCTGCGCGGCCCCCGCCCCGGGCCCCGGCACCGCGCACCTGCGGTCGCCCGGGCAGGTGCGATGCACATCTGCATAATCTGGAGCGGTAAGCTGACCGGGCAGGGCCGGGCCGGGATGCCCTGATGATGGCCAGACCCTCCATCAGTGTTGCCAGAAAAGTACAGTAGGCGCCAAAGCGCGGAGGAGTAAAGCGGGCTGCATCTGCGCCTGCCTACTAGACAGCACCTCGGCACAGGTGCGTACATGTTGCCTAGTAGGCAGGCGCGAATGCAGCCCGCTTTACTCGACTGCGTTTTGGCGCCTTATTGCCTACGTTTGGCTACCGTTGGGGCGCGGCTGCTTAAACGACGCGATACTGCCCAATCTGTCGGGCCGTGAAAATCTGAAAATCTCATTTGATAGGCGGGCCTGGCCTGGCCTGGCCTGGCCTGGCCGGGCACTGGGAGCTGGGGAGGTAAGGGAGAGGGGCATGACGCGACACATTGGGTCCGCCGCGCCAGCGCCAGCGCCCGCGGGCTGTCGGACTGCCTGACACACTTCGGGACCCTTCACTGAGGCTGGGGCCCGGGGAGGGAGGAGGGGGCCTCTGTTGTGGTACCTGCAGTCTGTCAAGGTCGCTCATCCATCGTATTACGGCACGGTGCAAATGCACGACACTACTGGCACTGACAGAGGAACGCAAAGCGACGCGTCTGTCTGGAGTCGCGTGGGGCAGGGGCAAGAGTCGATTGACAGGACGAGTGAAGGGCAGAGGGCGGGGCGGGGCGGGGCCGTCGGGAGCCTCACCGCTGCGCCCTGAGCCTGAAGCGGGTGGTCTGAGGGTGTTTCTGTCTCGCCTGAGGGGTTGCCTATATCTCGGGACACACTGCTCCAGGTCACGCCCGGGTCCAAGATGACGACGCTGAGCGAGGAGCTGCGCGCCGTGGCGCTGGAGGAGCTCCGGGAGGACGACGAGACCCGCGAGCACGCGCTGGCCGCCATGAGGGAGTGGGTGGAGCAGAGCGCGTACATCATCCGCTGCCGCACGGGTGAGGAGCACGCCAGGCACCAAGTGTTCTCACTGCGAGCGAACTCTGACTCATCATCATACGTGTTTCTCTCCTCGCTCCGCCCCATGTTGCAGACGACAACTTTTTTCTGCGCTTCCTGAGGTGTAAGAAGTTCTCCCTGCCGCTCGCACAAGAAGCAATGACGCGGTACCTGCTGCTGCGCCAGACCCTCCCGCCCTTCAGAAAGCTCGACTGTGAGCACCCCGTCGTGGCCGACCTCATCGACAAAGGGTGGGTGACGAGACGAATGCTAGGCAAAATCTTGGACATGAAATGATGATTGCGAGTAACGAATGTCTCCTGCCTCATGTGAAGGTACGTGTTCCCGTGTCCACGCCGAGACCACAAGGGCCGGCGCATCATCGTCTACCGGCCTCAGTGTTCGACCCCACAAGCAGACCAACGAGGACATGTGCCGCATACATGGGATGGTTGTTGAAACTTTGTTGGAAAATGAAGAAGACCAGGTAGATAATTTTGAATTGGAAAATTTGGCTACTTACACAAAGATATTTACTCTTATGTTACGTTCGTTTCTAAAATTTAAATTTACAGATTCGTGGTTTTGTACATTTTGCGGATGGTGCTGGTGTCACTCTGCCCTTCCTCACTCTATTCACTCCCAAGGAAGCTGTTCGCATAGTCAAGAATGGAGAGGTAATGTAATCTTGCAAGTACAATATTTAAGATGTAGATTAATCCAAAATCATATTCTGAAAATAATAATCATGTTACAGCGCACTGTTCCAATGCGTCACAAAGAAGTTTATGGGTTCAACGTCCACCCATCTTTGAAAATTGCATTGGATTTTGGAATGTCCCTCATCTCAGAAAAAATTAAGAGCAGAGTTAAAGTAAATCATTTGATTATTTTAACAACAAGTACACAACTCATTGCAAACCCCTCATAGTAAATTAACTTCTCCCTCAAAACAGGTTTTTACTTCTTTGGAGAATTGTTTGGAGCACATTGACAAGAAACTCCTCCCCAAGGAGTATGGAGGAGAAATGCCAATGGCAGAGATGATTGGTTAGATCAATTTATAGAATTAACTTCTCATGAACAACTAAAGGGTAAAGATGAAAACTAATGTATTCTTTGAATCAATTTTGCAGCACTATGGAAAAAAGAACTACAGGCCTCTAGAGCAAAAATTCTTGCTCTTGATGAAATGGAAGTCAATCTGGATATGTTTACTGAACAAGCCCGAGCTGGGGCTGTGTCTGCTCTTCGAACAGGAATGCTGTGTTCACAACCTGGTCAGAGTGGAGATATGAAGGCCTTGACAGGAAGCTTTAGAAAACTGGAGGTTGATTAAAATTGTAAATACAAAGAGACTTTATGTAGGTAAATTTTTATACAACATTGCTTTAATAAGCAGCACAAATTTTAACTTGGAGCACCTTTCATGTACAGGAATTGCACTTGGATGTATATAGCACATGATAGATTAAGAATAAACTTTAACTTCATTCATGTATTTTTCTATTATTATCACGGCTTACATTCTTCATGGTATGGTTCTAAAGTTCGGAACTCTCCAGGTAGGGGGCATTGCATTCTCGTAAATGTAGACCACAACCTTGCAGGCATCGCTAAATAGTGTGTTAAAACTATGCAGCCAAGTCTGGAAGAATAAAATTGAATAAATGAACTTCATCTTGAACCGTGCAAGCTTTCAGAAGTGTGGTAAAGTGGTTATTTAAAAATCTTCCTTACCAAAAAGTTTTTAACAGAAACGTCAGGCATAGTGGGCATATAAAAGCCGCATTCTGCAGCATGAGCATTTTCAGTTACTTTCCTAAAGACCTTATAGCGGGATTCGGTCCACAACCCTAAAGATTCCAAGAAGCCCTTCACAATGATCCATTCAATTAAAAAGTCCCTTTAAATGCAATTGTAGCTCTTAAGGCACTCCTTCCAACAGAGACCTGTGCAAAATAGAAATGTGATACAGTTGTTATAATAAAAAAAGTAACTTATTGCTAAGATAAATAATTATAGCCTCACATGAAGAACAACATTGTTAGCAAATGGGCGTGTGATATCAACATGCATTTCAGGGAGAAGCCTGTCTATTTGATTTATCACTTTATCTACATGTCTGTAAATGAAATCAAAAATTAGGAATTAAAGAAATTGTAGCCCAAGTATAAAGAGCGTAATATTTATAAAATTAAAGAGAAAAACACATACATGGGTGGAACATTATGGCTACTTGTTTGGATTTTTCTTCTTTTAGCTTGGCTTGTGTTAGTATATGATCTAGTTAGGGAGTTTTGTGACAACTGAGCATGCGCCAAGTTGCAATACTCATGCACCTGAAATAACACACAAAAATTATCATATACACAACACAAAAAAAAATTAATAAATACAATATACTTTGCAGGGGAAAACTTACCTTATCAGTCCATTTATAGCTTTGGACAAGCTGACTATAAAGAGCCTGTCGATCTTGGGCTTATTCATGACTTAAGAAACCAGAATTTGCCAAGGTTGAATGGGTTGTGAGGTGGTTGAAGATTATTAATGTGCTTTGTTCAACATCCCTAATGTAAAGATAAAATAAATATAGCCATAACATTTGCGATAAAAATTAAAGTAATACATCTAGTGAAAATTAGGTTAAGGTAAGGAGAATTAACCTCAAATTATTGTTGACAACTGTGAGCAGATCTTGAAGTTCGAAGAGTGAATTTGGTTTCTTTTCCTTCTTCGCCATGGTCTGCACGTATTCCATTACCAAGAGACTCAAAAGCGACGCCGGATATTACATCTCAGTGTCCTTATACAACTTAAAGCGGTCTGCAGCGGCTCCACGGACATCATTTTAAGTTAAATTCAATGCGACAGTACAACGATATTTTCCACGAACAGTTAAATATAAATTCAGTCACATGTTTTAAAGACAATGCACGAATACGAATCACAGTATTTTTTGCAAGATGGTGTGTAATAAGCAAAATTACTTGAATTGTACACAAACAAACGTCACTGAGTGTGTATACAACAGAAATATCAATGGCAAACAAATGAACGGCGCGTAGTGCGAATAGAGACCAGGTTGACCAACAGCCTGACAACTTTCTCAGAAGACCGCCAAACTCAAAAGGGAGAATGCACGGACAAACGTAAAGCGGAATCCACTGGAATACGAATGCCTCATAGATTAACAGTTCAAGTTTTTAATGACTCTGGGGTTTCTTGCATACCTATTCATGGATATTAATGTCGTATAAAGATGAAGAACACCACTGTATGAGATTTGTAGCACCGGCAACAACAACCTCGTTTCTCGGCAGAGCCAGCAAGAGGATCAAATCAAACCATACAGGCTCGAGCGACAGGTGAAGGCACATCCCAGCCCCGATGCGTAGGCCTCCCAACTTGCAACTGCAGCCGAGGGGCTGCGGGCCTGCTGTCCCTGGAGCAGCTTCCAAGCACCGCGCCGGTAGGCAGCCAACCCATTCTACACCTCAAGAGAGAAACGCAGAGGACACAGACGTGCTCAGCTTCATGCTCACGAGGATCTGCTGACCGCCGTTACTGAACATTTTTAGCAGATGATACATCTTACATCTTAGCAAAAAAATAAAATAAAAATAAACTAAAGAGATGTTTCATCGGCTTGTACTCTCGCAATAGTATAGAGCGTCAGCTGTCACAGTGCGTCAGTTGTCGGCGGCGGTGCAGGCCTGGGAGGGGGAAGGCCAGGCGAGCTCCTACCCATGGCTGAGCCTTATGGTGCCCGGCGGCGCGGTTCCTCCCGAGTGTAATTTTTACTCCGTTCTCAAAAACGCGTTATAAAATGACAGAAAAGATGACGTGTATACAACTATATGATCAAAACGGTCACTTTAAACTATAATAATCAAAATAAATATAACACCATAGAAATTTTCAGCTGGAATAAGATTTCAATATCATTCGCTTTCATTTCCAATCCTGATTGGAATTTTTTTTTTTTTAATTAAAGGAAAATCTATTTTTGAATCTATTTTAATTTACGAAGACATTCTGATCTCCAAGCAAAGCACTGACACGCCATCAAACTTTTAAAACTGTAATTCTAATGAGCATTTTAAAATTCTTGCAAACGCGTTCCTGCAGTCTATTGATTTTAAAAAGTACACGATAAGCCCCTTTCCCACGGAAATATTTTTTCGTCATGATCCCCATCCTCCCTTCCTCACTCGTCAGGTTAAACCGTCGGTCCATCATGCATACGTACTTGCCGTGGGCGGCAGGGTAGGGCCAAAGAAGCTTACTCCACCGCAGTCTTCTCCCCTCATCTCTCCTTCAACATTTAATCTGCCGGCTTGCTCCGGCCGTGGGAAATCAAGATGCCTCTAAAATAATAAAATTGGACAGAAACTATGGCATTGATGGTGGCTGCCTGGCGGCTCGCGTTCGTAAAAAAAGCTGCAAAAAGGCGCGCGCGGTGGAGTGGAGAGGCGCGAATGCGAACGCTGGGATACACCAGGGCTGCTCGCGGGCGGAGCGGGGCGGGGCGGGGGCGGAGAGGGAGGAGGGCTGTGGCGAGGCGGAGTGAGGCGCCAAAGGCCCGGACCGGCCCGGCCCACCTGCGAAACGATGCGTTGCAAAAGTTGGGCGGAGAGTGCGAGCTTGCTGCTGCATTTGCAAAAAGCGACACGAATTGCCAGAAAATCGCAGCAGTAAGAGAGGCCACCCGGTGCCACTGGCGGGTGGGCACCTTCCTTACCTCGTTCGCACAGCAGGTCCGGTCCGGCTCCGGGCGTGTCGACTTCCGTGCCAGATGCGCCGCCCCTGCCGGGCGGGGTGCATCGCTCAACAGACACCGTTACCTTTTCTCTCCTGCAGCAGGAACGCAACCTGCCAGTGCTGTGCAGCCGATCTGACCCGGCCCGACCTGGAGCAGCGCAAGTTCATTTCGCCAGCGCAGGATAGGAGGGGGAAGCCGGGTCCGGGTTGGTCATCGGATTGCTTCGGAGCGAACGCACACTGCCCCGCCTGGCTCCGCCCTGCAACAGCATCAAGGAGCGCACATCGCAGTAAAACGTAAGCGATCAAAAACGGCGACGGAGCGGAGCCGCCCAGGTTTTAATCAACGCCTTTCAAACACGCTGCGGCTGGGCTGGGCTCGACTCAGGATCGTGACGCGGAGCCAAGCGAGGCACACGCGGCTGATGAACGAAACACTTCCTCCTCCTCCCTCCGCCCCGCCTAGGTGGAGACTTGTAAACAAACGGCTTAGTTTGATATGAGGAAAATTAGCCATGGCAGCAGGCGAGGGGCCGGCCCACCCCTGCCCCCCGGGAGGCCACACATGCGCCAGCTGCGCGGGCTGCATTTGCCTCTACGCGATGACCGCCGAGATATACGCCAACACACCCCAACACCGTCCGACAGGTCGGTATCTAAAAAGTATACGAGAACCGCCAAAACCGCGGTTTATATTGCGGGGGCCGCGCTTGGTTGGGCTCCCTGACGGCGTGCAGGGCAGGACCAGGACCAGGGACTGCGCGGGAGCTTCGCAGCGGCGCGCCGGCCAGGGCAGCCTCCGGTGCAGCAGCCCGGCGCGGGGCGGTGCGAGGCAGGGGTCAGTCATTTGTAATTTGCTCAGGTGGAGCAGATGATTCTCTTGCGGCCTGGCCAGGCCAGGCCAGGCCACAGGTCCGAGCCGCAGCACAGCAGGCCAGGCCAAGGTTGCCCGGCCCGCCCTTCCAAAACGGAAATAAAAGCTACATGGCAGTGGTGTGTTACTGTGCGATAAATGTCATTCCACCGAAGTCAAACACAGACTGGTCATA